>JABWIB010006373.1:5315-30405 GCA_016617825.1 Platyplectrum ornatum
TGCAATATCACCTGACGAATACCAGTTTTTCGTCAATGCAATTTCGTCAGCATTCGTCAGCCATTACAATTCGTCAATACAATTCGTCACTTACTGAATACTATACATCTCTCAAAAATTCTCTTGTCTCTGCTGAGACATCCAGATCTGATTGAAATATTTGATCAATGGTTTGAATCCCATTGTTGTGGGGAATATATGAATAGAGGGCCTCCATGTTGCATGAAACCAGTAAACAATTTTCGTGGCATGTAGGGTCCTCCGTCCTCTGCATAAAACAGGAAGTGACCTTTATATACGATTTAAATTTTCATACATAGGGTGGCAAATAGCAATTGACATAATAGGATAAATTTGAAGTCAGTGAATCAACCTCAATATAAAAGGTCTTCTAGGGAGTGGATCACTGAATTTTAAGCAAGCAGTGGAAGTTGGCAATCACCGGATATTTAAAAGTCAAAAATTCTAAAGTATATTTATCTATCGCACCTTTAGATTTCGCTGTATCAATTAAAGAATTATATAGTTTCTGAAAATGGTCACTAGGGTTAGATTTAAGGCGTTCATAAAATGTTGTATCTCCTACTTGTCTCTTAGATTCTTTAATTTATTCGGCTCTATTTAAGATCACAACCCCTTTCCCCTGTCTTGTCCACCGGGGTTATGATTATTTGGTCTTTATACAAAGTTTTTAGTGCAGATCTTTCTCCTTTGGACAAATTATCTTTAAATAACTCTCATAGACATTCTGGAAATAAATGAGGGTTTCAATTGCTTCAACACCATTTTGTCAAGGTTTTTAATAGCCTTCTTTTGCTTAAAGGTGGAGTCCCCATGTCACAGGAGGTCCTTATTCTAAAAATGACAGGTCTGGTTCCACAAATGCAAAGAAGTCAAAATAGTAAGGGGATAAGTAAGACACAGAGTACTTAGGTACCAGGTAGCCAGAGATGCAAAAGACAGCAAGGTTCAAAACACATATACATATGTGTATATATATATATATATATATATATATATATATATATATATGCATGTACAATTTTGTGAGTTGTAATTACAGTGCAACCCACTTTAGTGGTATACATGTTAGTGCTATACATGTAGTGCCTTATAATTCATTCTCTCTTCTTTTGCATGATTTTGATTAATGGCAATGTACAAGGAGATACCTGTATTGTATCGTTTTTGCACTTTTATTCCAGAAAAATAACATTTGCATCCTCAGTGACTTCTTTATGTGGGTGTATTCAATGTAAGATATAAAACATTAATATACTGTATTACTTATATATGTTTCTTTGTAAATCCACAAAACTGGTAAAGAAAAACATCTTCAACTTTTTAGAAGTAAGAAATGTATAGCAATTTGAATAACTCAATAATAGAGATCACATTTAGACATGCAGCTGAATAATAATCCACTTAGATTAATGAAATCATTTATTAACAGCAATAGTCATCTCTCCGCAGAATAAGATTTTTAATTCATTTCTTCTTTCCTCATTGACTATTTACAGTAGATGATATAATTTGTTTATTTTGTGCTTCCTTCTTTAAAAGCAAATGCTTGAGTCAAGTGTGACATATTTGATATACAGCATTTTGGTTTACTGCTTAAGTAATACTAATGGTAAATGGAAACTCCCTAAGTGCCGACAGGAATATCAAGTCAGAGAGACAGGAAATGGTTTGCTTAAAGTGTATTATGATCTACAAGCTATCACTGTGTATGTGTGTACGAAGGGGCATAGAAAATGGTTCTATTTAATAATGAATAATTTATTTTTACATTATCACATTGTTTCAATAAAAAATCTTAATTTTTGTAAATCTTAATTTTTTTTATGTAATATAATAAATGCTTCACCCTTCAAAGTGCAATGAGAGGTATAAATGATTTCAAGATTACAAGAGATGAGCAGGAAGCATGAATAGCCTTAAGTGTCACAGTCTCACACCCCCATTCATTTTTGCCCCCTCAATTTGTTTTATAATGCATTTTTGCACTGTCATCTGCAGTGCAAAAACATAATTCAGTTGTATACTAATGAATCAGTCAATAGATATCCTAACACTGTGACACTGTGACACTGTGACACTGTGTTTGTCCAGTCCACAGTAGTAGCTTGGCACCATGTTGTTTGTAACACAGTTATATGGGATGGAAAAGTCCCGCAAAATGATATTTGCATAGCAATCCATGTGAGAAACTTTGTATAGAAACATCTCAAGGTTCTACTGATTTGGCCAAGGAAATAAAATTAGCTAACATGCCTTAACTCACTCACAGTGGCAAGAAAAGGTAAGGAAAGGCTGGGGTAAGGACCCACTACCTTGCACATAGAAAAATATATAACCACCATATCAATGTCCACGTACATTATTTGTTAATCTCCCTCCTTCCTTCAAAGACACAAAATTGTAAAATACTGATAGTCTCTCTCTCCATATACAGTATTTCATATGGAGTGATATTTGATAACACTCCATTCCTATACACTTTCTACTTTTAGTTTTTGAGCAACTGTATAGCTGTTACACTGTCTGACAATCTCAGTGACACAGGGATTGTGTGCCCAGTCAACTCCTGTCTGCGGTCTGTCCCGGTGCCGGAGGTTCCCATGGCAACCGTGGGAGTGGTATCTCATCCACTCTGGCCAATCAGTGTGGCGGACACACTTCACAAAACCAGTAGTGAGTCTCCACATTGCCGGTTAAGACGTCAGTTGCAGCTCAGCGGGTTCCTGCCTCCCGCTTCTCTCCCTTGTCTGGGTGGTTCTCGCAGTATCTCTGCTGTGGTTACTTTCCTGCCTTGCTGGTCTCCGGATTGGCTTCCTCTTTGTTTGTCTTTCTTCACCTGTATGCCCATTTGGTGTGTGCTGTCTGTAGTGCTTATTATATCCCCATTTGGTGTGTGCATATTGTGGTGCTTATTACCTGTAGGCATATTTGGTTTGTGCTCTCTGCAGTGCTCATTAAATCCCCATTTGGTGTGTGCAATTTGTAGTGCTTTATATCTGTATACCTATTGGGTGTGCGCTCTCTGTGGTGCTTATTATATCCTCATTTGGTGTGTGCCTTGTTATAGTACTCATTATCCACACATCCTGGTTGGGGTGAGTTCTCCGTAGCACTTATCTGTCTGGGTGCTCCTAATTGATTTACACTTTCTGGACTAGTGATAATGTAGTGTACATCTAATGAGGCGCTTCCTGTAATTCGGCCTAGTTCTGTCGCGTCACCCATTACATGGTGGAACATAGTTACACTGTAGAACGTTGGTTGCCCATTACACTGTGGAACCCTTTCTCCTGAGCCTTTGATTTATCTGTTTAACTTTTTGTTGGTATCTCCTTTCTCTGTGGCTCTTTCTCTCCTTCCTTTATATCTTTTACAGTTCACTCTTGTACTGAGTGTTGCTGCCATAGTCCACTGTAGTCTAGTGTTACACTGGTATCACAGACTGGGGGAGAAACCTGTTGGGTGCCTGCAGCTCCAGCCTATCCCCACCATTAGGGGGTCTAGTGAACACCAGGCCCCAGTTACACTCCATGCCCTGGAAAGTGGTACTGGGTTTCAGAACATTATAACCGGCCAATACTGTGTCCAGAAAACGGGCCATGCGTCAGGGACGTAGAATTGCAGAGGAGTGGAATTTAGAAGGTGGGCGGTATTATGTCTGTGGAATGATCCAGCTCTTAGGACTTAGAAAGCTGGACTTTCTAATCATGTTAAATATTTACTATTACAATACCTACCTACCGAATCCCTTGACAAGATCATGCACTTGGCCATTAAGATCGATCGTCGATACCAGGAACGGAAACGGGACTTCGCCATTTCTTCTGGGTTATTCTGAGCCTATGCAAGTTGGTACATATCGCCTTTTATGTAAGGATACAGATAGCCAACCTACTCAAGGCCTATGTTGATATTGTGGTGGAAAAGGACATAGGGGCAGATTTAATGCCATATAGCCGCGTATAAAAGGGCCAGATTTTCTGCACTTAGCACTTTTTCCTGTCTTTGCACTTTTTCCCGTCTTCAGGATTAAATTGAGATTGAGTCAGACATTTTTTAGTTAATCAGTTTGCACGCAAAATTTGTACCCCGAAGAGAGAAGCAATGAATAATTATGTTAAGGAGAACCTGGAGAAAGGCTTTATCCACCCTTCAAAATCTCCTGTAGCCTCTGAATTTTTCTGGTCTGGAAGAAGGATCGTTCACTCAGACCTTGTATTGATTTCCACGCTCTCAATAAAATCCCAGTGAGAAATACATGTCCATTACCCTTAATTTCTGATTTGTTTGATAAACTCAAGGATGCGGTAGTATACATGAAAATTGATGTCTGGGGAGCATATAAACTTATTTTTATATGCAATCAAGATGAATGGAAGATGCCTTTTAACACACAATTTGGACACTATGAGTACCTAGTAATGTCATTTGGCCCATGCAACGCTCCTGCCATTTTTCAGGATTTTATTAACAAGACATTATGGGATTTCTTAAGAAGGTTTGTCATCGTATATCTGGACGATATCCATATATATATTTTACCTTCTTAGATCTCCATCTGAGTCAAGTGCGTCAAGATTTGTATCGGCTGCGGGAAAATCATCTGTATGCTAAATTGGAAACATGTCTGTTTGAGGTGTCTCAAGTTGTCTTTCTGGGTTATGTCATCTCGCCTAAAGAATTTTCTATGCACCCAGAGAAACTTAAGGCAATCCTTGACTGGGTTCAACCCTCCAACCTGAAGGCCATTCAAAGATTTCAAGGATTTGCCAATTATTATCGTCGGTTCATATACTCTTTCTCCTCAGTTATTGCTCCCATCACCGCCCTGACCAAATAAGGTGCGATTCCAGCTAACTGACCCATAGAGGCAGTCCAGGAATTTAAAATACTCAAAAAGGCCTTTATATCGGCTCCTATTCTACATAATCCTAACCCAGTTCGTCATCGAAGTGGACACCTCAGACGTAGGGGCTGGCTGGCTTTCTCAAGCCGATTCCTAAGATTCTCTCCTACACCCATGTGCCTATTTCTCTAAAACATTTTCGTCTGCAGAACGGAATTACGGTGTGGGCAATCACAAACTTCTCGCCATCAAATTAGCTTTTGAGGAATGAAGGCAAGACAAGCAAGATGGGTGTTGTTTTTTTTTTACAAACTTCAAGTTCTATAAACCTGTCCAGGTTCTATAAACAAGAGAGCAGACACTCTTTCCAGATCTTTCTTACCAGAGCATCCATTATCCTAGCTGGAGTTACTTGTGATCTGTATTCTCGCAAGCTAAATCACCACCTCACAAGCCTTTACATTGTCCCTTTGTTCCTAAATCTCTTTGTTCACAGAGGTCGATTGCAAAGAGCTCTTGGTGCAAACATTTTCATCTTAAGTAGAACGTGGCAGGCAAACATCTCCTCCTTCAGTTTCTCCCTGTGGGGTTTATGAGGATAAAACTCAGTTTTAGAGACCCACAAATCAGCTTAGAAACTATTTTGACATGTAGCCTGGACTGTAGAAGCCGTAACAAATATGTCTATTTCTATAACATAAATGGCCAATGACTATATTGGGTTTATGGTAATTCTGGTATAGAATAGTTTTCAGTTAGTTTAAGGGTGGAAACGAAGGCCTCAACCAGTAGTGTGCGGACTGTATGAATACACCTTGGTAACGACAGATACAGATGTACGTGAGGTAAATGAAACAAAGGGAATTAGTCAGAATACAATGGACAAGGTGACTGGTGGGATTAACCCCTTGCATTATCTATACATCATGAGGTCTCAGGTGAGATTGTGGTTGTGACACAACCAAGCACATTAAATGTTAATGGAACATTTTGAAAAAGGAGAACTAGCACCTATTTTGAAAAGCTGCTTAGTTCCATTTTAGTCAGTATAAAGGAGATAATCCACCAGACCAGTTGGAGTAATTGCCAAAGAAATATAAGTTGCACTCCAGCGCTTTAGATTTAAGATCAGGAAAGAAAAAGCAAGGTACAATGTCCAAATATAGTCTCTGAAAACCACCATGTAAATGTACCTATAGTAATACTATAACTATTGTTGGTTTACAATGTAAAACATATGTTTCAAATAAAGTTCTGTTTATTTCATTGCTGTGTGCTGTCTGTTGCAGTAATGCAGTGAGTCAGTTCTTCTTGATAACCATTTCTGCCGGTTTGACTTCAAGCTAGCTGTCCATGTGAATATTTGCCCCCTACAGGACCTCATGCTGGGTCCTGTATCTATGATTGGTGGAGTTCCACTTTAAAATTAGACTCAAGTAAACCAAAAATGTTTTTATCACATCAAAAATGTATTATCACATTTTAAGCAAAGGTTTCCAAAACTTTTTTGTATGGCTAAACAACAAAAAATGCAAAACAATTTGGACCAAGAATAAACTTTAAAACAACAATGAAGCTGTGCTGCTGCGATTATCCACTTTAGAGCCAAGGACATGACTGACGTTAGTCGGCGCATGTCATAATAGGCTTTCCGGTTGTTATCGCTTTGCTTCCGCATAAATTGTAGCTGCATGTTGTGCAAGTTTAGAATGGTCTCAGCCACACTGCGTTGGTCTGCAGGCTGTGAAGTTGGAGCAAGGGAGCTTTTTAGGCAAGCTGGTGGAGCATGTGGTGATGTGAAGTTCACCTGTGAGGCAGGTGCTGGTGGAACAGGTGGTGGTAGCTCACCAGCCACAGTTCTCTGAACTTGGAAAGCAAGGTGTAACTATATATATATATATATATATATACAGGGCTCGAAGTGAGGGGGTATACGGGGGTATGAGATACCGGCACTTCTCCCACTGATGTAATGGAAACATTTCAAATCTCCATTGACTTTCATTATTTCCTATGTTTCCATACCCCCACTTCTAAATGTCCATACCCCCACTTCTAAATTTCCACTTCGACCACTGTATATATATATATATATATATATATATATATATATATAATATTTAGATTGGAAAAGCCAGGTCTATGCATCAGTATGGCAGCCACACACACATACTAGGTTATGCACTAAGCACTAGGCTATGACATAATTATGATATTATGTATAACAGGAGTCTGCATCTCCCATTCTTCTTCTGCCAGAGTGTGATGCACAGGAGACAGCTCCGGAGATTATAATTTCCACTGGATGGGTGGCCCCAGATCATAGGATGTCCCTATGCATACCTCCCAACTGTCCCTCTTTCAGCAGGACAGTCCAGCTTTTGGGGGACTGTCCCGCTGTCCCTCCCGCCTCCCGGTTTGTCCCGCTAAAGGGACAAACTTTGTTTTCAATACTATGCCGCGAGTGGGGAAGGGGCGGAGCTTGGTGGGGAAGGGGATGAAGTCGGGTGTGCCAGGGGCGGAGTCGGGCTGATCCGGGGGTGGAGACGGGTGTGCCAGGGGCAGGGCTTATATGTCCCATGGCCCAGACCGTGAAAGTTGAGAGGTATGCTTATGTATTAAAAAAAATGATAACTATGATGTACATGATGTGTGTTTATGTAATCATAAATGCAAAATTAAACATGCTGAAGGATGTGAAAACACACTACAGGATTATAGGGAAAACATGAACAAATCATGACCAAAGAAAACCATGAACAAATAAAAATTCTACTGGCATAAAGCAGAATATAATGCCTTATATATAAACACTGTCAGTAATAATAAACATGCATTTTGTTTTGTGGCCAATGTTTTATTTAGGTAATAATTCAGAAACAAACCTAAAGAGTATTTTTAAAAAAAACCATACCAAAATAAAGATTAATAAATATGCCTTTTTTCACTTACCAGCCACCTCATTGTCAGACTCCAGACATGAAGGGTCTGCTGCATAGAGGCTGGACGATGACTCCACTCCTCCCCAGACACCGGAGACTGTTTGGCAGCCAGGGGTAATGGAGATTCACCCAGAGGAGCATCTTCTGCATATTTTGTGTGTGTAAGCAAAGAAAAAACAATACTTACTTTTACTATATTACTATTTTTACATACTCGTTGTAGGCCATGGTGGTAGGAGGCCCACCCTCAGTCCAGCATGTCGTCCTGTGCTCCTCTGATACCTTGTCCGAACATGTACAACTGCTTGACACCCTATTTATTAGTTAATTTATTTACTCAAGTGAGGGGTGTTACATACTAATGTAATAAATATATATATATATATATATATATAATTTGAAAATAATGAAAAAATACATTTTTATAATATAAGAAAATGACATGTTAACTGCAAGTGTTTAAAATAATGACATGATATTTGTGTGAAATTGCTTACTGTTTGCTAAAATGTCATTCAATAGATGACAATGTCCTTGAAAACAGTGTTGAATGCTACATTAGTTATGCAACAGACATCAAAATCAAATGGCCAGCCCAGTGCTTCTTGTTACCTGGCAACAGTATTCACTAAGCAATATGGAAAAAAAGAAGCATTTGAAGGGTAAGCCTGTATATGTTACAGCTTATTTTAACCGTTGCTGGAAAATTTCACCAATGCCAAAATAAAAAATATATATATCAGCACATGTAGGGGAAGGGAAAATCCCCAGAATCCCCCTCCCTCACAAAACCAGAAGTATCATAGGTCTGCCTTAAAAAAAGACTGGTTTGGTCATACACAATGCACAGTATATTGCAAAGTGCTGTGCTCCTCTGTAAATAATAATGTAGTTAGGTATATTATACAGAGTGTAATGTAGCACATCATTTTGTCAATATTACTCTGGCTATCCACATTTTAGCAGGCTCTCTACAATACTGCAGTACCATGGAGTGTCTCTAGTGGAAAGAACCGGTTATTGAAATTGTTAAATTGCAAATTATGTATTCCCCAATGTGAGTTTTATTTTGTTGTTTACTAAACTTTAGTAGCCTTTTTAATATTTTAAAGACAAAGGAAAGCCTGGAAATTGAAATCATATTGTTGGTAAAACCTGACTTCAACATATACAGCTAAGAATATAAAATATAAAATAAAAGTCAAAAATAAGTGGACTACAATTAAAAAAGCAGTGAAAAGTAAGGCATACTTTGACAATGGTGCAAGGGAGCACCCTTCTATAGACCAGCACCCCCTTCAATTACTTTATTGTGCCAGCCCTGAAGCTATACATAACCACATAAGCTGGGTACACACTGTTTTTTTCTTCAGATATGCAACAGTTTAGAAAATGACACATAATATTTACAGATTTAACCTGCAACATGGTACCCATGTACACAATATAGAAGATGTACTGGTGGAACTAAAAGTGTTCACATAACCCTTTGGTGGAGCAATATTCATGCTTACATAAATGGCACTATGCAGGAAGAAAAAGGGGAACTGTTGCTCTAAAGATTAGGACACGATACATGCTGAAGATTTCTCCTGACATTATGACATTGTTGTGTGATCTACGCAATAGTTATTAAATAAGCCAATCTGTGTATCATGCTATATATATTTGTGTATCATGGTATATGTAATATACACTCATACATGCTGAATTATAAGAATTGGCTATATATTTGACATTTTTGTAACAGTGACACATTTCTACCACCGGAGGCTAACCTGTAACAATAAGAGACAACATCTGTCAGTCTGGCACTGCAACATCTAAAAGCTGGAGCAGGAACAGTGGAGCTGAGAAAGTGCCTCTCATCCTGTAACCCCTGTGCAAAGCTTATCATACTAAATTATTTTACCTGCATTGCTCAATGATACAGATTACATATTAATGTGGTAGATTACATGTTTTAAGGCAGATATTTGCCTTATAACAATACTGTTATAATTAATTTTCTATTAAAATAGATAAATCTATTTACTTTGGAGATAAAGATTTGTTATCTATTTATACCACAAATAGTACATTGATGACTAATCTAAGCAATTACTACCTGTAGGCCTGTATAAAGTACACCACTAATATTAAAATTGTATATAGTAAGACACCTAATTTTGGACACCCAATACTGAAAATGAGTCAGCTTTGAAGAATGTATGTTAAACATATCCAAGGAGAATAGCTTTGTGAATCAATGAGCTGGAAATGATTGCACCGAAACCAGCATTCAGCTGTATCAGTAGGACAACAATTCACCTATTTGTTTCTTAGACAAAGAACTGATTTGCATAGAATTACCTACCATTCTTAAGTGTATGCTTTATTCTCAAACATTTTAAGGAGATGGTGTGAATACAGGATATTATATCTGAACTAGCTGAAGTACTCTCTGTAAAGTTCTGGTATTCATTAATAAAATCTTAGATTATTTTAAATGCCTTACTAAACTATGCTGAATTAGTGATACATTGATACATCGTATTTATATAGATTTAATGCTAATATGTTATACTTTTACATTTTGTTTTGTTTTAGCTAATGCATTAACCACATTTACCCCTCATTAAAATGTAGAATTATCTGTAACTGTAATTTATTATAAGTCTATGCATTTATACAGATATACAAAAAGTGAAAATTCTAAATGCAGTGGCAGCAGTTATCTGATGCTGAATTATATAAATGCCTTACTTAAGCTGGCCATCTATGAGAACGACATTGTTCTCTTGGAATAACAGCGTGACTAGGGAAAATCGCCCCGTCTGCGGGCCATCCACGAGAACAATATCGTTCTCATGGTGACCAGGGGGAAAAAATAATTACATTCCTGGGATCTTCGACGGGCACCGGAGCTGTGCCCGGCACCTTTTTGTACGTCTCTGTCTTGTAAAGAAAGACGATGTATATGCGTGACAGAGACGCCGGACCATCGTATGAAGGTGTCGGGCACAGGTCCCATGCCTGGTGAAGACCCCAGGAATGTAAGTATTTTTATTTATTTATTTTCTTACAGGTATTTTCTTTTTTGTTATTTTTTTTAAACAAACGATCATCGCTGATAAATCGGAAAATCCAATTGATCAACGATATCGCTTTTATCGCCTTTTTTTTAATGTGGCCATCCACGGGCCAATTTTTACCCAAAACCCACGATTTTGGGTAAAAGGGTAAAAATCGGCCCGTAGGTGGCCACCTTTACACAGGAGGCCACTTTCCCACCAATTCCAACAAAACTATGCCATTGCAGATCTGTAATCACATCTGGATAAAACAACATACATTAGGCATGTCTGTACTATAAGATTACAATGCTTTACCCTGCCTCTAGTATTTGTACCACCCTGTTGTCGGCAGGCAATTTTACAGTCCTACTGATCGAAAATTATCTTTTTTAAAAGTCTGTTTCTAGTCTATAAAGAATAATACAGAATTCTAATTTTATGATATGATTGTAGAAAGAAGGTTTCCATATCACACCACTTTTTACATGTTGGCATAAGGTACAATACATGCTACACAAATTAGTGCACTGGGCTCAGGGGTGAAGATCTTAAAAGGTGATTACATCATTATTATTATTGTTAATAACATTTATTTATAAGGCACAATTTCTTTAAGAACCATCAATTGTACCTTGTTACAATCATCAAACAAGACCTTCAATGTAGCTTTTTCCATGCATGTCCAAATCTAAGGTCAGGTCATTACATAAAGTAATTATGATTGGAGAGTTAGAGTCTTGTGGGTGAGTAGTTATTTAAGCTGTACATTATGGGTTGGTATCTCCATATAATACCCCAATGAATTTGCTGACAGTTATAAGTTTAACATTGTAACCCTTTGTAATGACAATACTAAGAAAAAGTATTTAATAAAACTTTAAAATGTTCTCCTCCTCTATCATCCTCTGTAATCCCATTCTCTGTAATCTCACTCTGTCCTTTCGAATATATGAAATCTTATACTGTAGAAAAATGCTGATGAGTTAATCATGTCAGATTTTTAGTGCATGCAGTTTATCCATTCTAAACTTCTGCTATTTATACAATACCCCCCATCCTCTCCACTCTGCCCTATTATATCCTATTTTACCATGTCCTCCAACTTAACCTTCCTATTTTGATTCCTTCTTGTTACTTTCCCAGTATCTTTAGTACCTTTCAGGCAGTTTCCGCCTGCCATTTCATTGAGACTCCTGAATTTCGAGCAAGTCTCCCGATATTCTGAGTCTGCAAATCACTCTGGACTTGGGCTTAGGCAGTGATTTCATGTAAATTTCTGCCTCAGGCCTGGTTGTGACTATGAGACTTCATGATGTCAGGGGGTATATTTACTAAGCAGTGAGATTGAGAAGTGGAATGTTGCCCATAGCAACCAATCAGATTCAAGTTCTCAGTTTCATTTTACACACTGGAGAATGTTAACTCAAATCTGATTGGTTGCTATGGGCAACATCCCCACTTTCCAAACTGATGACCATGGTGGCTACATAATTTTTTTGAGACAGGGGGGTTCCTGATGTTTTTAATAAATAGAAATGTGAAACAGGTTAGTATCAGACTGAGGGCAGTGTTTATTCATTTATCCTATCATCTTGCAACTTTACAGTGTTCATACCAGGCGGCCAATTAATTCAGCATTACATGGGGTTAAAACGCCTTACCTGCTCTGTTCTAGAAAATCCCTACCCAATAAATTGCAAATCAATACAGGCTACTTCATGGTAGTCCACTACCAATTTCATGCCCTAGGCAAGACTAGTGCCCCTAACCCTTGCAGCACACAAACGTTATGATGAAAATATACACACTGGACTGGATCCAGACTTACATACTATTACATTTACAAGAATAAAGTTACAAGTGGGCAAAATTGTAATATGATATGTTTCAACATTTCTTTTAAGACATCATTTAGTATAAAAAATTACTTTCATTATCAAACATGAAAAATTCTAATAATAATAATAATCATCATCATATATTTATATTTATGTACTACATGGTGATGAAATGGAAAAGTTAAGGTAGGGGGCAGCTGACTTAAAAAAGGGCAGAGGACTCCCCTTACCCATACATGTTTTTTGGATAGGGATATTCAGCATCTTTACTACCACTTGTGGTGGTTTGTATTGGGTCTGAAGTATCCAGTCACATTGTTCTATACCTACAAAGAAAAACAGAACCGCATTCACCATTAGGAAATTCCAGCGTTCTGTAAAGAGATTGCTTAGTTAAGTGTGCGCTAACCATGCAGATACATGTAGAAGGAGACCACCCCCTCCATATTTAAGGCAATCTACCTTAAGACCTGTGATAATAAGATAATAAGTTTAGAGTAAAATAGATTAAGGGAAAGTTGCCATAACCTATTTCTGTATAAAACTTAAAAAAAAAATGAAGTGACTGGTCTCTAAGTACACTAGATAATTATTGACTGACCTATTTCAATACCATCAACATTAAAAATAGCCATTGAGACATATATATAATTCAATATATATATTATATATATAATTCAATATATTCTATATATTTTATATAAAATATAAAAACAAAAAAAGTTGAAAAACAAAATCCCCCATGGCACCATTTTCACTTATGATGTCATAACCCCTATAACCCCTTTACCATGGGTTCATATAATCCCTCCAATACATCCGTAGAATTCTCTCCTCATAGATCATAATCCCCCCATTTTAAATCTACATAATCCCCCAAATTAGCATACCTCCCAACATGTAGCTTGGAAAGAATGGGACAGGCAAGCCATGCCCTCAACTCTACCCATATCCCACCACAGTTCTGCCCTGCCCCTTTTTGAAGTGGCAAATGTTTCATTTTAATTAAATGTGATTTAAAAAAAAAAAACAACAACAACTGTATGTGCTACTAGTTTGTTCCCTTAGCAGGAGAAACTGGGAGGTGGCCGGGATAGCAGGACTGTCCCATTAAAATCGGGTCAGTTGGGAGATATGGAATAAGGTCCATATAATCTCCCTCCATAGGTCCATATATGCCCTTCATAGGTCCTTATATTTCCACACACACTGTTATGGAATAAGGTCCATATAATCCATCCACAGCTCCATATGTCGTCTGCAATGCCTTAATGTCATCTGACGCAAGCACAAAACAAAAATAACACCACTTTCTTTGTTTGTAAAATGAAACTTTTCAATCTTCGAGGAATCTACTTGTTTAGTAAATTTAGGCCTGTGTGTCTGTCAGCTCTGAGCTCCGCTCTAATGAGAGAAGAGCTTAGACTGACTGCATGAGTTGTGATTCAAGTATGGAGTCACGCAGAGCCTTTCTGGGAATCCACTCCTATAATGCACAGCCAGGAAAAGCAATATTACTGTTTTGGTCACGTTAGCAGAGGTAACATGCTGGAAAACATTAGAGTTTCTAATGTTTTCCAGCAAGGCCAGTTAAAGACAAGACTGGATTATAGGCAACTACAGCAGGATTAAACTCCATATAGGACATTACGTACCTATACAGGACATTGCAATAAAGCTAATACTGGAAAAAAAACACATTCAGAATTATCACTCAAAAGGCAGTAGAAATTCTATTTACAAATACACTGCATGTTTACAGAGCAAGATTACCTTCCTAACATGGCAATCTAATACAGCATGGTCAAAGTAAAGATGCTTTTTGGAAATATGCATCAAATATAAAACATATTCAAAAATATAATGCAAAATATAACTATACAAATGCATTCCTTTTTTCATATACGATTGCCTTTGGATTGACAGATGCTAAACTGTCATCTTGTAAATGGAGAAAGGTCAATGCCCAAGACAAGCATACATGCTTCAAAAGATTCAACTCATCTATTACTTTGTAAATTGCACATCAAATGTTTTTATTTAAGAACATTTAAACATAGCACATTTGTTCTATAAAAGCACACCTAATTAGACATTTGATTTTGAAAAACCATAATAATGGGTGAAAAAAACTAATTTCTGTATTACATGAATTCAAAATGACAAAAAATCTTCATACAACAAATCTTCATACAATAAAATTCCTGCAATATTCATTTTGACCTCCTTTTTCTTCCCTCTAATAGCTGTTATTAAAGGGAAGAAAAGAAGGGTTTATGTGGGGAGACCATAGGAATACCATTCCCATAGATTAAAGAGAAATCTGTGTATTTTTAAAATCTTCCGACCCTGCGCCGGATATATGGCGCAGGGTAAAGGTCCTTACCGCCTCGCAGGGTGACAGAATGTCTGTCACTGACAGATGCCATCTTAACTGATGCCAGGGGGACCAAAAATGTTTGCCCCACCCCCAGCAAAGACCATGATTGGCTAGTCATTTCTGACTAGCCAATTGCGGCTTTAAATTGACAGAAGACTGACAGAGCTAATATTAAGCACAGATATTAGATCTTCTAAATATTAGAAAAATAAAAAAAATTATGTGAGAATATTTCCAGCATAAAACATTTATATTCAAATTAGTTTCATTCACGATAGCCCGCATTGTAACTGCCATGAGTACTATGCCAACTTTTGATGAATGAAAACCTGTAAAAAAAAAAAAAAAAAAAAATATATATATATATATATATATATATATATATATATATGTTAAAAAATTAAAGGTTCCCTTCCCGCCCTGACAGGATGGGTGTTCACGCTACAAAACATCAGTGGGGTCAAACTGCGCACTATATATGTATGTATATGAGTTCCTTGAGGGGTTTAGTTTATAATATTGTATCTCTTGTTGGGGGATTTTACTCTACTGACATAACCGGGGCTCAGCAAATGCAACATGGCGCACTAAAACCATTCCAGCTGAATCTGTCCTAAAAAACCCAATCGGCTCCTTCACTTCTGACCCCTACGTTGTACCCACATAGCGTTTTACAACCATGTATAGAATATTTCTAAAATCTATAGAATCAGGGGATTACATTTTAAGTTTTGTCTTCGGTCAACATCTGTCCTGGTTAACATCGGTTCAGAATAAAATGGATTAACATGTAAAATTTGCCAAAAAAAGGGAAATTTTAAAATTTTACCCTCACGTTGCTCTAATTCCCCTAAAGGGTTAACAAACTTCCAGTGCTTCCAGTGCCTTTTTGGATACTTAAGGGGGCAGTTTTCAAAATTGAGTTATTTATGGGAGTGTCTAAGTGTCAAAGCCACATCTAACGTGAACTGGCCTCTAAATTTTTGAAGCTTGCAAATTTTCTTAAAATTGGGAAAAATTGCTACTAATCTTTATTTTAATGTTTTCTTTTTATACATTTATTATTATTTATTTTTTATTATATTTTTACAATATTATTTGATATAATACTTAAAATTTGTTTTAAAAATGCTAAAATATTTTTTGTATTATTTATTTCTGGTATTTCTAATTTTTTTGTTAATATCACTTTTTCTAAGCCAATCACGGCTCTATAATGACAATGAAACTGATGTTTCACCTAACTACCCTGGTTCAGTGTGAACGGGTAGTTTGTAAATAACCAGGGTAGTCTGTGTGAACGTATAACACCCTGTTCACACTGACTACCCTGGTAATTCAATATTTTGCTAGTGTTTCACCCTCATCATACAGCCATGTTTGGCTGTAAAAAGTGATGTCACACAAATAAACATGAAATACCAGAAATCAATAAAATACTGCAAAATTAATTTTGTAAGATGTAATTCCAGATTACTAATAGTAATATAACCTATTTAGCAAAGGAAAATGACAAAAACACACAAGCATAGTAGTGTTGATAACAAGGCTGTTACTTTTCACTAAATAAGTTTTACTTCAGGAGCATTTTATATGGTGATTATCTAAAAGAGCTGAGCAATATATTAGCATAACAATGTTTTGGAATATGGAATAAAAGAAAACTGTAACTCATAGTACCCACTGAATAAATATAAAATGTAAGAAACAGCAAAGCAGTAAATTTGATTAGAGCAGAGCGGTGACGGCTGCTATCTTCATATTTTAACACACTCAAGTTATTTTTTCATGCCCTTCATGACTACTGATCCATGACCAGTCAGGTCCTTTGTAAGCAAAATCCTACCAATCTCTCTCTGGGTTCAGTTATAAGTATGTCTAGCATTTAAAATAAAATCTTTCACATTCTATACCTGTATAAACTATATGCTTAAACAGCTACTTGGGATAGATTCTAAAGATAAAGCATGTCAGAAAATTCACCAGACAATGATTAATGTGAAAGGGGCCAAATGTATAGATGGCCATACACTATACGATTAATCATTCCAATCAAACGATTTTTTTCAATTTTTAAAAATCGTTCAGTGTATGTAAACGATTTTTTAAAAAGATCAACCAATATCGTTCAAAAACCGTCATCTACGATTTTGTGATCTTTTGGTCTTCCAAGATGATCAGATAGCCACTTCCTCAGTACAGTAATCACTGACATAATTTGGTCCAAGGTGACCTCGACATTAGGAGCAGTATATTTCCCTGCAATCTCCCTAATTAGGTTATTTAGGTACCCTGGAGGTACACTACATTGATCACTGCACTGCCCCACCACTGGAGAAGTGAGGACAGCAAGACCAAACAGTCTTGGCAGCTAGTATACAATTTTCTGTCAGGATATAAGGCGGATTAGAGTAGGAGCTGTACCCCAATGCGACTTATTCCATAGGGCACCTTTTCTGCATTTTAGTAAATCTAGCCCTGAAGCTGAAGGAGCTTGACATTTCTGAGACTGTAGTCCTGAATTGACTTGTGAGGATCATTGGTCCATAGTATGTATATAATACGCGCGTCTGATAATTAGGCTTTGTGTTCACCCCACTTGAGAAACCAAGAACTATGAACTCAGGTATCATCTATAAGGGTACAAAGAACACCTGGGGGTATATTTACTAAGCAGCGAGATTGCAGTGAGATTGGAAAGTGGGGATGTTGCTCATAGCAACCAATCAGATTCAAGCTCTCAGTTTCATTTTACACCATGGAGAATGTGAACTCGAATCTGATTGGTTGCTATGGGCAACATCCCCACTTTTCAATCTCACTGCAATCTCGCCACTTAGTAAATATACCCCCTGACCTGCTGAGCAATGGATGAAATTGATACATGGGGTGAAGAGGATGCATCATCACCTTTTGTCTGAATTGTATAAATATAGAATGCCTGACTTTGTATCCCAGTGCAGTCAACCCTGACGCCTTTAGATGCTGTCTATCTGCTGCTGTTGACAAGATCACTTTCTTTGGATTTTAAGATTGTTTCCATGTTTTGTTTATATATTTTTGGTTTTTTATTTAATTTTTTTGTTATTTATTTTAAAATGTTATATTAGCAATACCCTTATTCTATATCTGTTTCATATATATTTAAAACATGGATTGTTTATTGAAGGTGATGGAGCAATTTATTTTGTGCATTACTATGTTTTTTTTTATTATTGTTCATATGATCATTATGAGTAGCAATGGTGATTACATTGCTTTAAAGGAAGGTCAATGTTTCAATAAATATATTTATATATTTCAATATATATATTTATATAGCAGTTGATTTGGCATTCACTTTGTGATAATCTGCAGTTTTCAACAATATTTTCTGGTTGCCTTTTCTATAGTGCCAAATGCACTTGCACTTGTATATATGCTTCGGTAACGTGAGGCACGCCACAAGAGATTTAACTCTTTGTCCAACGTTTCAGTTTATTTTAAACTGAACTCCCAGCGTGAAACCCACCACGAGTCCCCAGCATCCTATTAGGAGAGCTGGATCACCGTCAACTCACCGTGCAGTATAGACAAAAGTGATGTCAGCGGTGACCTCCCCTCATTATCATGGTGATGCGTGGTTACAGAATTGACAGCCTACAATAGAACAATTAGTACTTAGTTAACTATAGTATGTAGTAAACTGCTAAGGATGATTTAATGTATATAAAAAAAACAAAATATATATATATATATATATATATATATATATATATATATATATTACTGCACATAATCATGCTGTTAGCATAATACTAACTAATAAAACATATTTGTACTAAGTGTGAGCTTAAAGTCTGTCCACATAGACAGATGATTAGGTTATACAATTCAGGCACTTAAAGCATCCAGCTTTCTTCAGTCATATCTGTCTTTTCTGGACGGTCTTACAGATTTCTTTTTTGACAGTCCTGTTGCTTACATTCCCAATCTTTTTGATTACATGTAATATGATGCATTCTTAACATTTTGGAACATTTGCAATGCTGACTGAAGGTTTCATTGTTGTACAAGAAGTTTTCCTCATACATTCTAATGTATAAGTTCACGAATGATGGGGACACTTTGTACCATTACACATCCAGTACATTGCAAATAGAAGTATGAATTTAAAGAGAAATAATACCTTTTTATAGGAAGCTCTAGGAATATTGGATCAAGACCCTTATATTGTACACTGCTGGTAATGTAATATCTCACTGCCGCTAGTCTCTCCTATTGAGGAATACAATGTGTCCAAGCTTTGTACATCTATATTGCCATAAATACATGTCAGGATGTGGGTCTATATGTTATAATTTCTTTATGAACATAGTTATATCCTGTAATATGATTCTCCATTTTGTACCACTGGTTGTAGATTCAACATTATGGCAACTTTTTGGTAGAGGGGTTTTGGTACAACCTAGCAGAAATGATAGGTCTTCCTGGTTCCAAACGGACACAAAGATACCTTAGGTACTGTATATAGCATAGGTGTAATTTGATGTTCAGTAGTCAAATAACCTGCCATTTCAGTAGTAATCATACCTTGATTCTTTGCCTCCTGAATTATTATATCCAATTCTTTTTTATACATCTTCATCAGGAGCTCAGTTGTGGATGAAATGTGGACTGTGTAAAAAACACTCCGTCTTCTTTATTAGTTTGATTAGAAGTATCCTTAAAGAATTATTTTAACTTTAATTGTCTTGATAACTTGACATTGACATATCAATCCACCATTGTAGTAAGTCATTGTACTTTTGGGTGACCACAAAGGAAAGTCCTTTATTTAATACATTGATCTCATTAATGGTAAGTGTCCTAGATCTGTTACCACTTTATTGAAGTGGCAGAACCCTGAATATAACCCTGAATATAACTGAAGAAAAAGTAATAATCAGAAAAAAATGATGCTTCAAGTGTCTGAATTGTATAACTTGCAGCCACATGTTCAATGGACCCACAATTTCTCACCCGCAATATCAGATCAGATTTTGTACCACCAAATACGTAGTTTATATAATCATCTGTTCACGTGGACAGAAAAACAGAGCACCAATTTAAGGAATGAATAGTTTGCACCAAAAATCCATCAGAGTGGCGAGTGAGGGAAAGTGAGTGAGCACTTTTCCGAAAAGAAACACTCCCTAACCACATTACGACACATAATCATAGACCACATAATGGAAAATGTAATAGGAGGAGGCTGTGACAGACAGTTATTTCAATTAAAGACTTGGATCCAAAGGGCCTTAATCCACTACTCACATTCACCAGTTCCATGAAACATCTATGGTTGTATAAGGAACAAAGAAGATTCTAAGGAGGATTATCTAAAAGGAACTATGACACCATCAAGAATACTGCAATAGCAGACAAGAAATTTATTCACAAAAAGCAAGGACAAAAAGTCTATGACCATATTTATATACACAGAGTGGTGGTTGCTCAAATCAATTTGTAAGTATGACCATATTTACCACTTGTTACAGACTGTATATAACTTACCGTATATATTCGAGTATAAGCCAACCCGAGTATAAGCCAAGGCACCTAATTCTACCATAAAAAACTGGTCAAACTTATTGACTCGAGTATAAGCCAAGTCACCTAATTCTACCATAAAAAACTGGTCAAACTTATTGACTCGAGTATAAGCCAAGGCTGGGAAATGCTGCAGCTACTGCTAACTGCTCCTCTAACCTCTTAAGCTCTTTTCACTGAACTGGAGGGATGCTATTACTGATGCCACAGTCTGACTGCACAGACAGAGACAGCACACGGAGAGAGAGAGAGACAGCCAGCACATAGAAAGAGAGAGAGAGAGACAGCCAGCACATAGAAAGAGAGAGAGACAGACAGACAGCCAGCACAAAGAGGGAGCGAGAGAGAGACAACCAGCACAGAGAGAGAGAGACAGCCAGCACATAGAGAGAGAGAGAGAGAGAGAGAGAGAGAGAGAGAGAAAGACAGCTGGAAAATAGAGAGAGACATCAAGCACAGAGAGAGGCAGAGAGAGAGAGAGAGAGAGAGAGAGAGAGCAAGCACAGAGAGAGAAAGACAGACAGCACATAGAGAGAGACACCCATGTGTAGTATAATAATAAGACACAACAGTCTGCTCCCCCTAAAGTATAATAATGTGACACCAGTCTGACTATCACCAATCAGCTTAGTGACACCACAAACTATTAATTTAACACTAATATTGGTCATATTTCATTATTTTTACATGTAACCCCCTTCCCACGCCTAGGAGTGCTAGGGGTGCTAGGGGTGTATTACTCCCACAGTATTTTTGCTTTTTGCCCATGGTTTTGCCTGTCACTAATCATGGGCTTAAAAGTCATTGGGGCTATCACCATTAATGAGGGTGAGATGTGCTGCAGGTTACTCTGTCTATTTAGCAGTACTCATGAGGGTGAAATGTGCTGCAGATTACTCTGTGTATATAGCAGTACTCAAGAGGGTGAGATGTTCTGCAGGTTACTCTGTCTATCATACCTCCCAACCTACTGGGCGTTGACAGCAGAACAAAATAGGCAACGCCCCCATCCCGTACAAACCTGCCCTGATTTTGCCTTAGATCCGCCCCTTTTACGGCCGCGAACGCGGCAAATTTCATTAATAATATCGGGACAAACTGGTAGGAGGGGGTGACGGCAGGACAGTCACCCAAAAGCGGGACTGTCCCACCAAAATAGGGACACTTGGGAGGTATGGTCTATTTAGCAATACTTATGAGGGTGAGATATGCTGCAGATTACTGTGTGTATACAGCAGTACTGATGAGGGTGAGATATGCTGCAGATTACTCTGTGTATACAGCAGTACTGATGAGGGTAAGTTGTTCTGCAGGTTACTCTGTCTATTTAGCAGTACTCATGACGGTGAGATGTGCTGCAGGTTACTCTGTGCTGCGATCGCGGCAAACCAGAAAAACACCCCACTTTCCTGCCAGTTTGTCCCTGTAGTGGGTCAAACTGGTAAGAGGATGGACAGCGGGACAGTTGGGGGGTATGATATATACAGTATAAGTAGTTTCATTGGTATGCTCTCTTAAAGATAATTGATATTATCATAACTTATTTTCATACTGGTAAGAAAATAAATCATAGTAAGAAGGCTTGTATTTTATATAGTATAGTCTTGTTTTGCTAAGTTCTAAAGTATCGAAATACTCTTGCTTTGGAAATAAATAATCATACTCCCTTACATTTGGCAGGTCAAGGCCGGGATAAAAATGAAGTATTCTCCCTGCATGCAAAAACTGACATTCATTTTACCCCTGCAATCCATCGTGGCTTTGCCCAGGAGTAACTCTATTCCAATTTCCAACGTATGTAGCTTAATTAGTTAAAGATAAACTAATTGAAATATAACAACTATTTGCTAATGCAGGTTTCTGGTTTTGTAAGACTTTAGGATCACATAAACACAAATATTTATTTTTCAGTGGATGAGTTCTGCTTGCATCCACACCAAAGACTTCAGGTAATTACGTGGGCAGAGTGTTTTGGGGGGGGTGAAGATACCTTAAATTTGTTTCACTACCATAGACTTTAAGGAATTTTGTGGATATTGTGCATCAAGCACAATAAACATATTCTACAATCCACATCATAGAGGTAAATGATAAGAGGTAAACTTATGAGAAAATCATGGAACTACTTTAGAGATGTATAAGTCTACAATGCCAAAATCTGTTATTTGGTAATCCTAACATAATTTATTTAAAAAATCACCACCTCCTTTTATACTGACTTAAATTTCTTATTAATACATTTCACTGCAATTGTCATTGCTAACATTCCCTCTCTAGAAGAGTTTGTCTGACAGTACTAGTATCTGATTACTGCCTTTCATCAATACAAAAGCAGTCAGCAGGTTTATAGTCCCAGGTGTAAAACAATATTGACACTAGTAATGTCCCATCTGTTGACAGTGATTGGACTGGAGCATTCTTAAGCTTGCCATATACTATAAAGCTAGGTACACACAGTAAGATAAATTGTGTCCAAGCGAAAGATTTTTCAAGAGTGGGCAAAACCATGTTGAATTGCAGGGGTAAATCAGTGTGACAAATGGTGTTTCCAGCCCAAGTCTAATAACAGTGTAACAGTAAAAGTCTCCATACACACAGCTTAAATTGTTCAGAAATGCAGTCAAAATTTTTAGTGGACAGTAGTTTCTTGAGGAAAAGAACTATATAAAGTTAGTTCATTCACCACACACACTGTGCAATTTAAGCGTTTATGCACACTAACACTGGTCAGTATCTGTGTGCAAAATGCAAAAAATAAAGCATTTTTCCTGCATGCAAACACTAACATTCATTTTACCTCCCCTGCATTTCAACATGGATTTGCCCACTCCACATATATGTGCTTCTGCTCTGGTGAGTGATGCCATACTTAAACCAAGGCAAACATATATCTGTCACTTTGCTTTAAATTCTTACACCCTTCAGAAATCTGATGACAACAGGGAATAGTGAACATTATGCAACTTCAGAGAACATTTACATGCTTGAATTCACTGGCAACTCGAGTACATAATGAAAACAACATAATGAAAACGTGTGTGTAATGTAATTCTCGGACTGTCCTCTACTTTTTAAGTGTTCCCATATACTGAAACACACTAAATATAGTAAAAGCATTTATATTCTTACAAAACTTATTTGCAAAAATATTCTAATTTCGGAAAGTATGTAATACGTAATTTTAACATGTGTACAAAGTTCCTTTGTTTGAATGTCACAAGAGCTTTATTAACCCTTTATAGGATAAAAGGATTTCAAAAGAGAAATTTTTCTAGAGCCTTCAAAATATCTCACATATTATTAGAAGTGAGATACTTTGTATTAAACTTGCAACAGTTACACATTATAAAAACTGATCTTATAAGATAGGATCCAGACAAACAAACAGCACTTCCCATTTATAATGGCCTCACCTCGTCCTCATGGGAGTTTGGATACAACGATGATCTAGCTTCAGATCTCTTTTGCCACTGTGAATGGTGCTCGGAGCACAGTGGAAATGCAGATCTGGTCCATACACAGTTTTCTAGGAAGAGTTAATCCTTCATGGGAACTGTATATATTTCATATTGTTAATTCAAATAAAGAAGGACAAAGAAGACAACTATACTACTGTGGTCCATCACCTTGCATGAAGTGATGGACCACAGTCTCCTAACCCATGTACACTTTAGTGTGCTTACACTGATCTGTAAACCATCAGATGGCACCAGCCACAGTTTGCACATTGTGGATTTCTTTGCACATCTTATATGGTGGAACGGAAGTTAAATATAAACCCTTGACCATACCATATTACATTTATTAATCTGGATATGCTGTTTTGAAAATGACAATAAAATGTGTTATAAATAGAAAGAAAGTATTGGTGGAGTAAGAAGAGTGCCAACTATGGTTAATGTGATTAGTTTTGGTTAGGCTTTATTGAGCTATATATGCAAATATATGGAAAACCATGTATAATATATCTATTATTACACATTACATAAAACAGCAGCTCCATACATTATATGTCACTTGTCTATAGTATAGCATGGTATTGTATGGTATCCATACATTATATGTCACTTGTCTATGGTATGGTATTGTATGGTATCAGTCCAGGGAGGCTTCAATCTCAAGGTTGCCTACTTTTGCAAATGGATTTCAGGGAGATTGTGACAAGTGATGCACAAAAGGGGTGTAACTTGTGCCACCTAAGGGGTGTGTCCTGTGGATAGCTCCACCCATGGGTGTGTCTAGCTCAGCCATGAGAACTATTTCACAATAAAAATAGCAGCATCAGTATTTATTATTTGTTAAATTGGCAGTAAATAATCACTTTCACTATTTATTGTGAATAGATGTAAATAGGAGAACCACTAACCTCATTATCTGTATAGAAATAGGACACAATGTGTGATTTCTATCATCATAACACAATGTCTTCTTCA
>JABWIB010006374.1:21769-38630 GCA_016617825.1 Platyplectrum ornatum
CCCCCAAGTGCTGCTGACATTATGACACCTCATTGTTCCCCCAAGTGCTGCTGACATTATGACACCTCATTGTGATTTAGATAGGGCTTAATTTCGGGGGAGGGCTTATTTTAGACAGTTTACTGTAAAATAGGGTAGGGCTTATTATCAGGATAGGACTTATTATAGGGGAAATACGGTAGCTGTTATGTGGGAAGAGTGCTGCAATAGTAATGCGGGAGCTGGTAATAAAAAAATATGTTAAATGAGAAAAATGACTTAACTGACCTGTAGAAGTGCCGGGTGCTGGTCACTGAAGAGCAAGGAGCCAGCACATATGCATAAACACAATGCCTATGNACATTACCTGCTTTTAAGCTGCTACGCACAGCTTACATCATGTCAGGACATGATGTAAGCTGCGACTCAATAAGCAGAGCTAATACTTGCAAAAATGGCATATTCAAATGAGAAAAGGGGCGAGGAATACCCATTTTCTCATTTTAATATGTTGCAGTCACAAGGACACGGAGTCTACGCAGATCGGCACACAGCGGTGCCACCGCCAGCTAAGCTAAGAATCAGCCCAATGTTATTAGACTTGGGCTAGGAAACATCATCTCTCACCTGTAATACTGACTGCAACTAATTCAGTTTACCTCCCCTGCAATTCAACATTGGTTTTACCCATACTTGACTAAATCAAGAGTGCCTAAAGATCTGAATCTGGCACTATGTTATTGTGCCTACGCTTGGACTTCATTTTCCTACAAAGTTGTACAATTTAATGAACAATCCTGCCAGGTTCTCTGCACGGAGAGGACAACCTGGATCAATATTGTTCATTAAAAAGTTAACCATCAATTGTTCATGAGTCCTTACCTCTCACATATTTCCTGCTTAACTTATTTTAGGTATTCTGAGACCTTTGACTTTCTTTAATACTAAACCTTATTTTTTATTTTTTGTTTTTACCATTGTTGATGCCTTTGTGGCTTTTGAAGTAATCTCCAGATTGTATACAGTGTTAAATATAATNAATACTGCCATTATAGATGGGACACTTGTCAGGTTTCCAGGCAGTAGAGCAGCTGTAAAGGAAAAGCTCAGGAAGTCTGGAATCTTTTGTCATAACAGGATAGAGATTTTAAAGTACCTAAGGCTTGGCATGCAATAGCCCTCTGGTTAGTGGATGCACCTGTTTAGTAGAGCTCAAAATAGATTTCCACCAGACCAGACTCACCTTTAGGGACAGTTGAATGTCTGNTGCACGGCTGATTTATGCATTAGATAATGGGGTTTTCCACACTACACTACAAGCATATAAAGGAGATTGTAATTATATAGTTTGCTGTCCTCAATACTTTAATTAAATATCAAAAGAAACATCATTGGTAAAGAGATACNTCTCGTAACATCTATAATGTATAAACCATGTGATGACCATATCAGAACAATAGAACTTTTCTATGCGGTTGTTTTGATACAATATAGATTTTTTAATATACAATATGTGCATTCAGATGACCCGACATTCAGCAAATGACACTTCAGTCAGCTTCCAACTGACAAACTACACAGCATATACAGTACAAATGGGAGAGGCCTCATATTACAATATACAGTTAAGGACCTATATTATCTGTGGGGAAGGGTAACGTGGAGATGGTGCTCATAGCAGCCAATTAGATGGAACCACCAAGATCTACTAATGTTCAAAGAGGCAAATACAACCCATGGTTGGGGTATAAACTGCCCTTNTCATTTTGATTAATAGACCCCTTTTAATTCAGATAGTGACTTTATGAGAAAANTTATTGTTTTCATTAACATATCTTAATCTAGTATTTGATATGACTGAATATGACTGACTGATTCATATATTATTAATGCCTATCTCATTATACCTATACAATACTTATTCACTAAAATACAATATTAATGTAACGGGNATGGGAAGAGTGTTCACTACAATTGTCAGAGTTTGGTGCACAAATTATTCAGTTTAGTGCACATGTATANCTATAGTTACAGTCACCATATAAGTGAGTGATTACTGTGGGTGGAGGAAGGGTTAATTGTATAACAGTAAGGGACTGTGAATAATTAGGTTTTCTTCACTGGAATAAAACCCCTTCATGTTCATATGTGTATATTTATGCATGTGATTATGTTTGACAAATGTTTAAGTTACATCGTCGTGTCGGCTGTCATTTGATTGTTGAAAAAGTTGCTAACATTTAAAGTCCCAGACGCTCTTAGACAGAAGAAAAATATTTTTCTTTTTCAGATTTTGCTAATTCCCCAATGTGCTTCCTCCTCGCTGCCTTTTCTTGCCATGCAAATCTTTGTTGGACCAATTTCAGAGAAATATTGATGTCAAATTATTTTACCACTGGAGGCCTCTTGTCTGAAATAAAATGAGTCTATGTTTACATTCTCGCACCATAGACTTTATTACAAGCAAAACGAAATGATCTGCATGGGACACTGCATATCAGCNCCTCTGTTTTACAGCAGCTGACAAGAGCCGGGGAACAGCACAGTCTTCTATTCTTCTTTTCTTCATGTCAACATTGTAGGTGCGATATATGATGGCAGTGATTAGCAGATGTGTAAAACCCNGCTGCTAGAACATAAATATTTGAGTTAGTAAAATCTGGAAAGTGTTCAGACTCTATAAACTGAAAGAACAGAAGCGTGTAGCAAATCTGGCTGACACTTTTGACTCCTGGTGTTGAAGGGTTATCTAGCCAATGACTGAAGGATTTGCCATGTTTTATGTGATCTATGGTGATGTCTGTTTACACAATCAATGTTGGATTGCTTATAAAAAAAGCAATGTTTTGTTTTTTCTTTTTGGCATTATTACGTTTAACTGTATCTAGTATGTGATTCAAGGTGGCCTCAAAAATTTTAATTTGCATATAACTGTATAAACTATTCACCTAGAAAGTTGAGTAATTTGCCCCACAATGGCATTTTATACTAAAATCTACTGATTGTAAATGGCATTTTAAGGGTCCTCTAAATATGCCACAGGAAGAGGATAGCCTTAAAACAAGCACCCTCATTGCCAGGGTTGGTGCTACCATTAAGAGATCTTAGGTGA
This sequence comes from Platyplectrum ornatum, assembly GCA_016617825.1. Taxonomy (NCBI): domain Eukaryota; kingdom Metazoa; phylum Chordata; class Amphibia; order Anura; family Limnodynastidae; genus Platyplectrum; species Platyplectrum ornatum. Next base: position 24,861 of record JABWIB010006374.1, read on the forward strand.
TTGTCTTGATCACTGGGGTGGCAAAAGCACCCCCTTTGCTGCCTCCATTTGCATGTAAATAATTAACCAGTCTGGGAGGGCGTTTTCCACTCCACTCTACAGAACCACGGTGCCACCTTCTCCTGCCCTGCAATCTGTCNTTTTATCTAGTGATAGACTAATAATAAACTAATAGCGTTTCAGCTATTTATCGGCTTCTCCAATTAAAGGATGTCAATACATTTTTCATTTATATTTTATATTTTTCTGAGCCTGCACATTTAATCACAAACCCAATTTCTCTGTTATAGACTCACAATCTTTAAGCATATATATGTCAGACCACCTCTATCTGTATTCAAATCATTGCCAACCATAGCTCTCCAAACTAAGCACAGACTTTTCCAAATGTAATATTTAAATCGCTGCATGTGTGTTTTAAAAACACACATTCATTTGTACACCTCCAACTAAAAATGCTGCAAAGATATATAACCACATCTATGGCTTTGTAAATGTATTTTTTTAAGATTTAAGGATTTTATTCTAACAGTCTTGTAATACCTTGGCATTTTATTCAAAAAAGGAAAACAAGTTCCAAATGAGAGTGAAGATAAATGCCAGACTAGAATTCTGACTTTACATCAACAGGGCAGGGGTTAGAATATATAATAGGTTATAAACAGGGGTCGGTGGAGGTGTGGGGTTTTGGGGTAAGGGACATGGTTATAAGCTTAATGACTGATGTTGGCCATCTCTGTTCCTGTGATTTTCCTTCCGTTCTTACTATGTGTAGTTTATTGTACATTTTACCATGTTCTGCTCTTCTGACGGAGCACAGTGCAGTGATTGTAATGGAGGTCAGACATGGAGCAAAGTATATTATGTGAATGCAGTCACAGGGCATGCACCAAATTGTATCACGCTAAATTGAAAGTCTTGCAGCTGGGTCTTGGTTTGAGAATGGGGTGTTTCAGGGTTTAGAGGCCCTTTTCTAGTTGCCCTGATGATTTTCATTCNGTGCCTAGCTTGTCTGGCAGTAGTNATTGGGGTCTGACGTGGAAGGTGGCGCAATGTGGGAAGGTAGGTGGTACAGTATGTGGTCACAGGGCATGTACCAGGTTGTATCAAATTAAATTGAATCGAGACCTCCTTAAGGCTGGGCCTGTTTACCACTCCCATTTGAATGAAGATCACCATTGGGTGGCAAGTTTTGTTTCGATTATTAAAATTTCATTATACAAAGATCTTTGACTCCCATCAATTATGTGGNGACCTTTTNAGCCCAAATTATTATAGTTTCCAATTCAAATAAGAGAACTAGTTAATACCACAAACTAAGAAAACATTAGTGAGCTATTTTATTATTTAAACTAAAACAAAAAGACACATGTTTACATTCTCCTTCTGGCCTGGTTCAGACTTTCGACCANATCTTCTTCATAGAATTGATAAGTTATGTCTGCTTTTTATATTTATGGAACCTGTGTCAAAGAAATCGTGAACAATAACTGCGAACCAGTGAACAATAACTTGCCAGATCCTTGTCCTACCTATGCTTTACAGTTCGATGTGTGTATGTGTGTTACTATAACATGATCTTTAGCAGTGTTTCACTAATAAATCNATTTAGGCCTTTCTTATACACTTTGATTTTAAGGATTGTTAATCTGAAATTTTGATATTAGTCTTAAGCTACCATGATGTAAAATTCAGAATGGTATTAACAGTTTTTTTTAAATCCACTTCACAGAGTGAAGTCAAGATGTCCTTAGGACGTGGCACTTTATTTCTTTTGGTGGCAGCTGTGGGATCTGTATCTGGAGGTGGACCAGCAGGAGGGGGCTATCCTCAAATGAAATACATGAATCCAATGATGAAAGGACCTTTGGGACCTCCATTTAGAGAGGGAAAAGGACAATATCTAGGTAAGAAACTAATATCAGTGACCCTGATATTAATATTAACAACATAAATAATGAATAGTTGTAGAATACAAGCAGAATGTAAATATTCTCTTTTAAAAATTGTGCTCATCAAGTGTCATGGAAGAAGAAACATTTATATAAGATAAAGGTGAGATGCAAGAAAATAAAAGGTGTATAAGAATCACAAATGTATAAGCATAAAAATTGAAAGACACAAATCTAAGGGTCAAGAAGAATCTAACTACACAATGGCNACATACAATGGGTGAAGACATAAGAAAGTAAACAGTCTGGAAAATATGCATTAATGGAATTTAATAACACTTCTGAAAAGTATTTTCAATATCTGATACGAATGGAAAATTTGTAAGTGAAATACTGTATATTCATGGTCTACCACTAGAGGGCATTAAACTGTCAAAGTCAGTCAAAATCACAGTACAATACAATACAATCAAAGTACAGTACAAAAATAATTCAGTCATAGATAGCCATTACTAGATGATATTTGACTTAGATATTTGCCATTTATTTAATTTTTAAAAGGAATTCTGACAAAATTTTCTAGCATAAATTANTCTCAAATTTTGATGGGGACACCAGTAAAAGCAAGTAAGGCAGAGAGCAAATACAGTAAAAACACCATATCAGACAAACTTCATGGACTGGTGAACTACTGTACCTGGACATATCAAATAAGGGAATATGGGCACCACAAGCTTAAAAACANGAGCTCAAAAACTGCCTACTTGCTAGAGCTATTGCTCCTCCAATTCAATAGGATTATTCATACTAATTTCAGCCCTGCCTATTTACTTAATTAGAAGTATGCATCAGTTTGTATAAACTGTGTTATTTTCTTTATATATTGGGTACAATTTAGAAAGGCCTTGTAACTCTAGGTTCATCCCCAAAATAACCAAATCTGTACAGCATTATATAGCAGATGACAGCACATTTATTGATAGGCGGGTTGCAACCATTAGACTGGTTCCAATCTCCAAATGCTGTATCAGCAGATTTCCAAAGCTGTATCATCACTCCCACCAAAGAGAGTTACAATAGCAAAACACTACCTTAATATTTCTATACTATCCTCATGTAAAATGGAGAGGGTACAGAAGCCTGGATATTATTTACTTTCCTGGTAGCATACATTTCCGCCTTCCATCTTGCCTACACCTTGTATTCGCTCAGCCTACTGTTGGAAACACTACAAGCAAAAGTCTAGATTAAGTTCAGTAATAGGGAAAGAACATATGATTCCATGTATGTATGTGTTGNCACAGGATTTGTGAACAATCTGCCGTTGAGGAATGCAGTGCATCAGGTCCCATCTGCAGGGAATGGCCTTGTTGAAACAAGGTAGTTCAAACCACATCCAATTTAACATACAGTGCCTGTTAATAAATGGCGAGCTTGTCAATGCCAATATGGATGGCAGTATAATGTACAATCATAGTAAAGATCTGAGCATTCCACACACTACTCAATAAGTGAAAAGATCAACCAATAGTCCTCTTCAGATCCAACTGCCGACCAGATTGTTTAGACAATCCTACAGTTGATCTGATTTGCAAATCAATCCATGCAGACACACTTTCAAATTTTATAGTAGACCCTCTGCTTAAAGAATTCTGCCATCATGCATGTCAGAATCAAGAGAAGAATTGGATGAAGCAGGTACAGGAGCATACGTAACTGTAAATTAGTAGGATGATTGGTATTCGCATCGCTTGATTTTTAAGCAGGTTTAATATTCATTTGACCAAACCAGGTGAGTAGGATTGGATGTTTTTGGTACATCCTTATCCTTTTGGACGTTTGGAGACCAAATTGGATAAGTGTATAGCCAGCTTAATGTGTAAGCAGTTTCAGTTTAATGGAAGACTGCATTGCCCTTTTCAAAAGGGTAGAAATTATAAAATTCTGTTTGACTCGGGTAACTTTAGTTTCTGTGTAGTTCTACAGGACATTGGAACAGATTGCATGCCAGGATCATCAATAAATANATATTATACATGTTTTTATACAGCAGAAACCATACTTTTGGCAGAAATGCCTACAGCATTACTGATATATGATTTCTAAAATATGAATATTTAACACAAATTGCTTACATTTCCTTTATTTTTCTGCTCTCAAAATGAAAAGGAAATTCCTCTTTTTTCTGGCATCTGGTAAATGCTCCTAATCTGCAAATAATGGAGGGGAGTGGAATCTGAAAAATGAGAAAAACAACATTGTGAATGACTCAAATTACCGCGTTTATATTATGTTACATTCCCATCGTGAGCTGCCTGTCCAAATGCTTCCAGGGTGAAGTATGACCATGTCTGTCTCTGAAGTATGACCATGTCTTCAGTTCTGTATGGGAATGTAAAACAGCAGTCAAAATGAAATTATATTTACCAATGTAACTCAAATCCATCACATATGTGGATATGTGTAGTTGTGTTTATTTGANAAATAAATGGGAATTTCAAGTGTAGAGGAGTTTCTTTCCTTTTAAGGAGAAATAAAGTACATTGCTAACATGGCTTTCAAGTTTTGTTTCTCTGGGTAATTTAGATGTGCAGAAAATGTGCTGTCTTAGCAGTCTTCGGGGACCCATTCAGGCCCCATTTCTCAAATATATAAAAGGGGTCAGACTCAAATGTAAAACGCTGTCAAACTTAGATTAATGAAGTTAAAATTTGCAACAAACTGCTTAACCTTGCTTTCCTTTGCTTTCTTATGTATATCATTTAATATATGGTAATAGTTATGGATAAAACTAAAACAAAGGAAAAATGCAAAAAGTTATTATACAGCATGTTTAAGTTTGGTTTGAGTGAAATAAATAAACATATTATATATATATATATATATATATATATATATATATATATATTACTGCAAGGAAAGGATTAAAGTTTAATTCACTAATAAATTTCATCAGTCAGCATGACTTTGCTAAGAAAAACCATTGATGGGCTTAAATATGAGACAATCATCTGTAGGTTTACAGATGAGATATTTAAGTTCATTGTAAGTATGTTAAATTCTTCCCCTAGCCCCCCATTCCACTTGCTTAACCCATTGCCGACATCAGAGGGGGACAGCCGGGCCCGGCCGTCCCTCCACCCCCCAGCAGTTGCCCGGCGTCCTGTACTGGTGCGCTGGTCACTTCCGACAACCTGCATAAAATCGTGTAGACGCCATTATTGGTCCGACGGCCTCCCACAGTGACGTCATGACGTCCTGCCGTTATGTGGGGGGCCCGGTGCCCGGGACTTTGTGAGGCGGCGGCCCTGGCCTAACCCTCCCCCTCCATTACACTATCCCTAACCCCTCAGTCTAACCTCCCCCTCCTCTGCCTAACCCTAACTTTCTCCTGCGCCAGAAGCTTCAGCAGCTACTATATATGAATATTCGCAGTATGCCTTTCAGGGTACTACTCCAGTCATATAAATGACAGTCGACATAGTGAGTATTTCTAAATATATACAGCCAACATTTTGTTGGCTTTATCAATGTTGAAAACTTCGCAATGGCACTGCATCCCTATATGTATATTGAATGTGCACACAGTCACCAGGCAGATTAGACTTGCAAAGTGAGTCAATGAACTATTGATTTCAAATGTCTTTCAATGGAATCTGAAAGAGTCAAAAATCTTCTNTCACATTGGCAGAGATACACTATCTAGCATACAGTATTTGTGCAAAAAAGTCACCATTGCTCAATTGGATATGGGAGCAATATTTTGCTTTGTCTTTCCATATTGTGCATATCTAAAACTGCTGGGTCATAGTAGAAATGATTGTCCTAAACAACCTATGTTATACCACCCGGGTCTTTAGCTGCTTACTCACCTTCCAATGTCTTCAGACCACTATACTCTCTGCTGCATGGACCCACTTATCTGCTGTGGTAAGTATAAACCTTCTTTTTTTTTGTACATTTTTTGTACTCCCCTGAAAAACCTGTGTCTTCCCATTTATAATGTGGGTGACCCAGGTCAGACCTGGGAATAACCCAGGAAAATAACCCACCATTCACACTCCTCCTTGACTCGGGTCATCTGGGCATAACCTAGGATTTTGGCGATGTGTGAGTGTCATTAAGTTGACATTTAGGGATACATTTCTACATTAAAAATAACAATAAACTATGGTGGCTTTGTGGATAGATACNGTGTTTCCCCGATAGTAAGACCTACCCTGAAAATAAGCCCTACCCTAATTTTTGTAAACCCGTCCAAAATAAGCCCTACCCTGAAAATAAGCCCTACCCTGAAAATAAGCCATACCCCAAAATAAGCCCTAGTGAATTCCCCAGGACTGGGGGGCATTATGGGTATAAAAGCAGGACTGGAAGGCATGATGGGGATAAAAACAGGACTCTTTATATAAAGCTCTGTCAATGTTAATTAAAATAAGACCTACCCTGAAAATAAGCCCTATGGTGTTTTTTTGGACCAAAAAAAAAATAAGACAGTGTCTTATTATCGGGGAAACACGGTATGACTAAAACAGTAAACGGACTATGGTTCCCATAAGTTCCAGTATCACCTATTTTGTGACTTAGCATAATAGTTGTGTGTACAGAATNTATCTGCTTATCAAAAACAATAGTATATGTTATGTGCAGATTTTTCTATTTACTATAAGGTTATGACTTTCTCAAGTGCTTCTTTTTTCACAATTTTACATACCTTCCAATTGTGTCTATTTGGCTAGTACAGTACCTTTTTTAACTGTATGTATGAGCAAAAAGGCCTATGCTGTCTTGTATTTGGAATGGAACAGTTGGTGCTGGGAGAGACTCCCACAGCACTGCTAAAATGACAAGCAACTTCTCTTTGGTTCTCTGCGCCTATGAAAAATGAAATTAAAATTGGTGAAAAAGATGCTCCATGTAAGGGGCAGGTAGAAGTAGCAGAAGGGGGGGAGGAAGGGGTGATAAAGGGCTTCCTTTAGTTCAGCTGCTGAACTAAAGGAAGCCCTGCAGACAGAGCCTGAGACAAGAACATTAAGCTCCCAGAGCTTTTATAATATAATGGAATTTAACTTATATTAGAAAAGCACAGGGAGCCTCAGCGGAGGGATGGGAGAAGGGTGGCAGAGGAAGAGCCAAATTTAAATGATTTCTTTGCCCCCTCCCCATCCCCAATAAAAAAAAGTTTGTGATACTCCAGGTATGCCTTCTCCATCTGACATGCCCTTGGATTTACCATTTTTTGTTTAGTTTGAGGGTATGTAGGTATAGGATGCAGGCTACATGTTTATGTAGCAACAGAAATATTTAGTGTTTAACTGTAATGTTTTTTATATGCAGTATCATAATCCTAATTGTAGGAACTGGTGTTTGCACATGTGCAGTATGGATGTTATCAGTTTATCTATGGGGTCCTGTAACAGCTAGAGTTCTACATATGCCATCTTTTACTTTGTTATTCATTTTACAAAAAGACATTTATACTGATGATAGTGTTTATATTCAAATTATGTATAATTCACATAGAATATTAGCAGATGACAATAAAGTAGTTAAAACTACAACATTAAATGACAACAGGACAGCAAATGAAAAAGCTAATTCATGAAAAAGCCAAAACATGAGACCTACATGATGTTTAGAGCAAACAAAATTTAAGCTTGTTGAAGTTCTGGCTGAGGTAGAAATAATTATATTTATATATGCACATGCACACATAATTTTAAGAAATGTATGCAAATATTCATTATTATTTAGTTATTTCTATTAATATATTTTATTTTCTTTACTTATAATCCTAGATATGCCCCCAATGCTTCCAATGGACCTTAAAGGAGAACCTGGACCAGAAGGAAAACCAGGTCCCAGAGGACCACCAGGGCCACCAGGGCCCCCTGGGAAACCAGGTATTGGAAAACCTGGATTACAAGGACAGCCAGGCCCCATAGGCCCACCTGGATTTTCAGGAATTGGAAAGCCCGGTTTACCAGGAATGCCTGGAAAAAGTGGGCCCAAGGGATTAGCTGGCCCAAAAGGGGAGCCTGGCATTAGGGGTGAACATGGACCTCGAGGATTGCCTGGCTCTCCAGGTATCCCAGGGCCTTCTGGAATCTCTTCCAATGGGAAACCAGGTTTGCAAGGTGCTCCTGGGCAGCCAGGCATTAGGGGTGAACCTGGTCAAAAAGGTGAACCAGGTCCTCGTGGAGAAAAGGGCATTAAAGGAGAAGCTGGACTTGGCAAACCAGGAATACCTGGCAGCCTTGGACCTGGAGGTCCACCAGGACCCATGGGACCTCCTGGTCTACCAGGAAATGGAAAACCAGGACTCAGTGGTTTACCAGGGGCACCTGGAGATAAAGGAGATATGGGTCCACCTGGGGCACCTGGTGTAGGGGGTTTACCAGGACCACAGGGTTCTCCTGGAAAACCAGGAGTTGATGGAATTGGTAAGCCAGGTTTAGATGGATTACCAGGACAACAAGGACCATTGGGTCCTAAAGGGGAACCAGGTATACGAGGTTTGCCTGGGCTGCCAGGTCCACCAGGTTATGGAAAGCCAGGTCTACCTGGCTTGAAAGGGGATCGCGGACCTGCTGGAATACAAGGAGGAATAGGAGAGAAAGGAGAGCCAGGTTTAGATGGTGAACCTGGTGTGCAAGGGCCACAAGGTATTATTGGGCCACCAGGACTTCCAGGGTCAATGGGAATACCAGGAAAAAATGGTTTACCTGGCTTGAAAGGTGACATTGGACCTAGTGGACCTCAAGGTGCTCCAGGTATTCCAGGAAATCAGGGGCCCAATGGATTTGCTGGTAAACCAGGTTTTCCTGGGGAAAGAGGCCTGCCNGGTTCTCAGGGGCTTCAAGGGCCAACTGGACCAAAAGGAGAGGGAGGGCAAATGGGTCTGCCAGGTTTGCCAGGTCAAATAGGAAGCCCTGGGACAAAAGGTGAAGGAGGGATTCCAGGACAACCAGGACCAAGAGGTCCAGCTGGCATTCCTGGACTTCAAGGGGCATCTGGACCCATTGGTCCACAAGGATTACCAGGATTAAAGGGGGACAGAGGGGCCACTGGACTACCTGGCAACAGCATAACTGGTGGACCAGGTCCTATTGGGCCAGTAGGGCCACCAGGTCTTCCAGGTTCTCCTGGTTTAAATGGGCAACCTGGTCCACCTGGTCCGCCTGGACCACCAGGTCCACCAGGGATCTATAGTGATGGAACAATTGCTGGTCTACACTTGCCTGAAGGTGGAGTGGAAGGAGGTACTGTAGGAAATGACAAGCCTGGAAAGCCTCAATATGGCACTGGAGAACTGTCTGCCAAAGTAGCCCCAGCATTTACTGCCATCCTAACTACTCCATTTCCTCCGTCTGGCATGCCAATAAAATTTGATCGCACTTTGTACAATGGACAAAATGGTTACAACCCTCTTACTGGAATATTTACTTGCTCTCTGCCTGGAATCTATTACTTCGCTTACCATGTCCACATTAAAGGCACCAATATATGGGTTGCTCTGTACAAAAACAATGTACCAGCTACCTACACCTATGATGAATATAAGAAAGGTTATATGGACCAAGCTTCTGGAAGTGCAGTGCTAGAACTTAAGGAAAATGATCAGGTTTGGGTCCAGATGCCTTCAGACCAAGCTAATGGATTATATTCAACAGAGTACATTCATTCTTCATTCTCTGGCTTCCTCCTTTGTCCCACATAATGGACATTTAATATAATCTCCACAGCTAGACATAAACTATCTTTAAAACATGTCATAAAAAACAATTCACTGTGGAGAAGTAAACAGTGAAGACGTGAAAACTTGTTTAAAAAGATAAATTTGAAATAAGACATTACTAAGTTACTTTGCTCAACTAAGTTTGCAAAAAAAGTTACATTATTACCTAGTGAAATTTTAAGCAAGACAAGCCTGCTTGTGGCAAAATGACTATGCCATGCAATTTAATGTTCTTCAGCTTAGAACGTAATGGGACTGTCACATGTTACATGATACTATGGATTGTTGTGTCTGTTCTTTTTGGTTATTTATCTATATTTGCTACAGATTTGCTATATTTTGCATAATATTTTAGTTATAAAAAATATTGCCCCTACATTTAGTGTAGCACGGATGACATTTCAGATCATATATGGTTTATAACTTTACTGCAATCTATCAAAAATGTAGATCTATATTTTATTTACCTAATAAATGCTGTAAATAAACCAGTTCAGCATAAGACTAACAAGACCAACACATTTCTACAAAGTAATTCATGAGTTTTACACCTTTGGACAACTTTTATTATATACAGGTATAGTCAATATGGGTAAAATAATCTGAATAAAAGCTATCTGAAGGTGTGAAATCTCCATAAATAATAAAAAACTTAAAGTACATAAGTAATTTTGTTCAAAAAAGTATTTTAATATGAAATTGTTATTGAAAGGAGTAAGTTAGGCCATTGTACCATTAGGTGAAAAATTCCTTTTTTAAACTGACAGAACAGAATGATTCTATTAATTAAATTGTATAAGGATTGCTTTTAAATTCCACATGGACNAAATATTTTACCATTCTGTGGCAAAAATTCCCCAAATGGACTCTACTCTATCTAAAATAACATGCATGATGTTTTTGGGATATTATCGCTGGAGGGCAGTGAGTAAAACATTATGCCTACAAAGTAAATGTATTTTGCTCCAGAACCCAGTTGCACTAGACACTGAGAGAAATATGAGGTGTCCAACAATAACCGGCACTTATACACAATGAAATCTCCTTATCATTAGTGTAACGTGTCTTAGTATTAATAATAGGCTATGTATTTAACTGAGTGTACTCCTTTTCTGTATAGTTAATGCACTGACTTTGTTTCATGGTACCTAGCCTATTGTTGTCCATAGTTTAGTTCTGTTAGATAAGTCCTTCTATAGAGCCATGTCACTATTTACAGTNTAGGGCACATAATAATTTCTCCAGCATTGTTTCTAAATGAATTCATTATATCCAATGTATTAATTCAAAATGTATGTACTTTAGCTGGATAGAAGCCAGATAAATTAGCTGTAATGTAAATGATTATTTCTCATCTATACCATGGTGAAACAATGTGATACATTGCATCCTCAAGTATTACCCAGACCAGTTTTTATAATTATTATTATTTTTTTTTCATATTGCTTTTGTTTTAAATAAAGATCTTTTAATTTTTATGTGATAAGGGAAGGGTCTTAAGTGTTTCCCTTCACTGTTCAGTGCCTTAAATCATAATCTACTTTATTAATCAGTTGTTTTCAATGGTGCTACTTACCAATGTTATATATTCATATAGTGCAATATTATTCTCAAACAGCAACTTTGGTTATTTAAGATATCATTCCTGTTTGGTCCTACTAATGTTTATGGATTTTGCATTGGTAATGCTTGAATTGCAATAGAAATTGGTGTTACTGCACATCTAACATTAACTTCCTACATAAGAGGCTGTGAACATACCAGATGACCACAATTAACTTGCAACAAAGTGGATAATGATCACAGGTCATATGTAAATCTGTGTACTTTAATGGTAATCATATACTGTACCTCCTTATAGTGCATATAGTATGCAGAAACAGTGTTCTGTGGAGTATTTGATTTAACTGTTTAAAAACTACAAGTTTTGAACCAGGTGCTTACAAAATGTCTTATACATTTATTTTAATGTATATTGGGACCAAGTAGTGATGTGATATATCTTCAAGCATAACTACTTTTCATTAACTCTTAAAATATTGCAGACTTGTATTACACTTACATTCAACATTGAAGCCCAAAATATTTTATATTATACTTTAGCATGTGGATATATTGTGCACTGTGCACACATCAAGGTGTGTACCTACTTCCGTTATTGGGAGACACAACTGTAATCTAGAAGTTGAATAATGGCAGGACAAAATACTGAATAGACTCTCACAGTAAAATTATGCTTCACATATAATCTTTAATATACTTCTACTTTTTATTAAAACATAATTTAATCACGTATGCCTATGGGATGAGGTCTTTCACATCAATAAATCATGCCACCACTAAAAATGATATGTAAAAACAACAGGATGTAATTTCTCTAAATGCACCACAAAATTAACTTCCCATCTAAAAGGATAATATTAAAAAAAGTCTAAAAGTTATTAAAGTGCAGGATTGGATGCTTGTTCCCCCCTTGCACAAACACAAACCGTGCTTCCTTTATGAATTTTTATTGTGTCAATACAGACTTCCCAGATAGAAGTGTTCTCCAGTGGCACATTGTAAGAAGGAGTATTTAAATAGTTTCTATATCACCACTTCAAAATGTATATTTGTGAGCATTTCAAGTTTTTGTACCTGCCATCTAGCTCTTGCACTCTAGTAAATGAGGTCAATTAGTTTCATGGCATGTGTATTTATAAAACTCTTATCAAAACTGGCCATGTAATAATCAACCACCATTAATCAGACAAATATATTACTTGAATGTGTTCCAAATAAGGTGTGATACTTATTCAGTTTCCATCAAAATGCTAAGAAAAGCATGATTTGAAAAAAGCAGTTAAAATAATAGGTTGAGATNCAATCTAAAGAGCAATGTATCAGAACGCTAGAACTCGCTGTTTGAAACAGTGCATTAAATGGTGTTCTGCCAAGGAGCTGCCCTGTTCTGCATACTATATAGGCTGTTTGTGGGTGGCTAAAACAGGGTTTTATTTAGGGAGGGGGGTTTTCCTGTCCAGCCAGAGCTAACTGCCTATGTTTTTGCTGACTGGATAACATAGAGACAGTTTCCTAATAAAATATCTGAACTTTGTCCTGTCTGCGGTTTCATTTGAAAGAATGAGGTGTGCATGAAAGATTTAGCCAGCTGTTAGTTAGCTCAGAGTAAATCTTTATGCGTTCATAAATATGTCCTCAGTCTTTGAGCGTGCACAGTATGTATGACTGCATTGTATGTTTATATAAAAGGAAAGAGTCTACAAGGCACAATACAAATTCACTAGTAAAACAAAATACTTTTTAAATCCCATAGCTGCAGCATAAATCAAAATAAAACTTAATTTAAATGTGTCTGTGTGTTATGCTAATTGAACCAGATTCTATAATGGTATATTAGTTGGTTTGGCTATGTTCACCTTTGAGAGAATAAAATATATTCTATATCATAATTTTATGATCATTTCTGTCCCATCCTACTTGGAGAAACTTAATAAATGAATGCATCTATCCCTTGCTCATTTATAGAGAACCATGTATTAAAGAACATAGCTCATTTATTTAATCAGTGACAGGAAGTCACTTTGAATAATGGGAAAATAGCATCTTATTTATATAATGTGAGACTGTGGTTTAAGCTAGGATTTGATGCTGGTCTTTCTGTGGGTTTCCCTCCAAAATAGTTGGGATGTAATTGTGGTCGTAACCTGNAATCCAAGGCAGGGTGTTTTGCTGGAGAAACTGTGGCATTAAGGAATGAGATTTTGTGGGAATGTGGGTGTTAGCCAAAGGTAGAAGATCTAGCGGCAGCTTTCCTCATATATGGGTAGAAAAGAACATGGAGCTGTGGGATCACCACAGGTACCTAAACAGGATACAATAATAACTTGTTCACAGTACCTCAAATTAGCTNTCTTTTTTGATGAAAAAGCTGGCTTCTAAACTCAGTGTGAACACTTCATTTACAAATAGCCAGCTACTGAAAGCTATTTTTGTCATATAAGGTAACTAGGGTCTAAAGAAATAGAGCCAGGTTCTGTTGAGATGCTTTGGGAATGTACAGCCAAGATTGTGATGCTATATAATGTACCTGACTACAGAGAGACTTGTCGGAGGAGACGGGGCGGCCCTAGGCATAGG
>JABWIB010006376.1:13117-24127 GCA_016617825.1 Platyplectrum ornatum
TGAATAAGTCACCACTGGCTTCAGTCTGTCTGCAATCAGTAATGATGACTCATTGGCTAACAAATTGACAGTAAGGAGTAGTTCAGTCTATGCCCCCACCCCTGTGGTCAGAGTTCTAGGCAGTGGCATATATTGCCTATGCCTTGGGCCAGCTCTGTCTATAGATTAACTTGTTGACTTTATTCGAACCAACATGTCAACATGAACCAAGATGTCCCATCCACTTGTGATCACAACTCAGCACATATGTTGAGATTGTGAAGTCTGGGTAGGATCCTGTCCTATGTTATGAACTATAATGTAATTATTTTAAGGAAATGATATACAGAGAGAAACTGAATAACCATCATAGCAGATAAAAAAAGGAAACATGAATAACCAAGTACTCACATCTCGACCTGGAGGACCGGGTACTCCTTTCACTCCTAAGTCTCCCTTATCACCTTTTTGTCCCTAGGTAGAATGAAATTATAATATTAACAGGGAAGAGATGTGCAATATAATATAGTGATGTACCAACAAATGTAACTTACTTTCTCTCCATCTGGTCCAGATGGTCCCTCAAATCCTCTTGGACCCTGTTGGCAAAAAAGATAATTAGTTTGATTTTTATAAAGGAACATGTGATTTTTATTGAAAAAGCTATCCAAAACGCTTCTGGAAGCAAACAGATTCCATTACATGAGAGAGCCCAAACCTTATTTTGCTGCAGGAGCAATCACTTTCGTGATGCCAAATCTGCATGTTCAGGGTGGTTGCCATGACAATGGGATGGCTACTGAGAAAACATTGTTGAAATGCGGTGTGATCCACCTTACAGGCAAGTGTGACATGACATGGCATGTTATCTTGCTCAATAATATTTAACCATGCTTTATGACCGTGCGCACATTGCATGCTAATAGACTTTTATTTCAATATGTATGCTAATTCTGATTAATGCATCAATTTCTTTTTTTTTACCTGTTTCTTTTTTTTTACGCAATTTGTACCATTCACCTCGTGTGCAGGGGCGCCCTGCCTTTACTCAAAATGAGGGTGGTGCAGAATTCATGATANTATGTAAAGGCTGTTCTATTTAAACACATTCCCTCATACTGTCCCTACCCTGCCAATAAATGTGCCTTCAAGTATAGAATCTGGTTCCTGGGGATTTATGTAACAATGTGCACTTTATTATCCAGAGCTAAGGAGCAAGACNCAAGGTCACCATGGCCCAGTGTGTTACCCCTACAAATTCACACATTATAATGAAGCACATTCCAAAGCGTATACCCACTCCAGGGGTAACAGTGCATCCTAGTGTTGCAAGATTGGGGATGCAACTGGAATTTGATAGAAAGTTGAACGGAATAAAATATTAGTAAACATTCATCTTAATCACACTTTTAGATGACCCTAACAAATAACTTTTTAANTTATTTNTTACTTTTTTATGATATTTGTTGTTTGTGTATATGGGATAGTCTCTCCTTTAATCGATCTAAGTGATTTTCAACTAGCTGAAACTTGTGAACAATGATGATGTCTGTGATATATTTAAAGACCACTAGATGGCAGAGAAAGAAAGTAGAAACTATATANATGTGATTCTTTATTAACTAGAAAGATATTTTAATAATATTGAAAATATTGCATCATCCTGAATTTATGAGTGAAGAAAAACCTGGAAAATCAAATATAGGAGAAAGGCCTTTTCCACAACCCCATTCACAGGGAGAAAGTAGCAATGTGAATTTCCCAGATAGTAACCCTTCACTACCTCTATATCTGCAATATATATAAATATATATCTCAAACCTTACAAAAAGTATTGATTCTGCATGTTAGCGTAGAATGAGGTTTAGTAAACAGACCTAATCTGTACTCAGCAATGCATGGACCTTGTAAGACAAGGACAGCCACAAATATTCATGAAATTTGGAAGTGGTGGTACAGANATTTANAAGTGGTGGTATGTAAACACAGTATATAACATACCTCCGAACCGTCCTGCTTTCAGCGGGACAGTCCCACGGGGNATGTCCCGTCTGCATAGCAGTTTGTCCCAAAAGAGGGACAAACTGCTGTGCATCAATGAAATATTTTTTTTTTTTTCTTCAATAAAATCGCAGAGGGGCATGGCCTGGGCAGACCAGGGCGGAGTTTGGACGGGGCTGGGGACGGGGCCAATGTGTTCCGATCTCCCCCTGGCCAATTGTTGGGAGGTGTGATATAACAGAAGTAAATGGAAATTTGTAGTTTTTCAGTTACTTCACTGGGAAAAGTGCCGGTATGGCATACCCCGTATACACCCACACTTCATGCCCCTGTATGAACATGTGAATTTTAATTTGTATTTAATAGAAAAATAATATTGGCTCCTTTTTTTTTATCTCCTTTGATATGCATCCGACCTATCTGTGTTTTTCCAGTAATGCAAAAAAAGTAACTACATATGTTCTATAGTACATCAGTTTATAGAGAATAAGAAGCAAAAAATGGTTGAAACAATAGTTAAACAACAAGAATGCTGGTAGTTCTAGTAGCTGGATACGTAAACATTTTAGCAATCACCTTGTATGGAGTTTATTACTTTGAAAACTATTTAACTATCGCTGCCAACATCTGAAAATCATTTTCAGGAACATGTTACAGCTGGTTAAATGTCACGTGTGTTACAAATAAGAGAGACACAGTTGGACAACTATCATGTCCCATGCACAAGATCAACAAACTATTATTTTATAAACAATGTCTTTTATAAATATCAAAACCAGCTAACACAGCATAGATTTCCCTGCATCAGGAGGCTCAACTGGAGATGAACTTACTGCATATACATTTTCTATGCATCACAAGCACCACAAGATGTGNGGGTAAGCATGGACCAAGTCAGGTNACTTCATCTTGAGATCCATANAATTAGGGTACACATTTCTGTAGGAAGTATATCTGTAACAGGTTCTCTATGAATTATTATTATATGAATTATTATTATTATTTATATAATAGTGGTGTTGATGATTACCAGTCATTTGATTACGAGTGACGTGTTGCACACTGAAGCAATTAGCAGCATAGCTAAAAACAAAAAGTTGCCACTAGTTTGTATTGCACAATTTTCATTTGATGTAAAAAGGACGAAAGTCAGTCTTATTTTCAGCGGAAAACACTTCCACTCATTTGTTTGCGTGACGTCAGTGTGGTACAGATTGCACTTATTTTCAGTTGGATGCATAGTGAGACAATTTCACTGAAGATTAACATGCTTTGTGTTTTTTGTGCCCGTCTTTTGCTGCGTACGTTTGATGCGCACTTGACTCTGGAGGAATCTCTAGGGAAGCTGCATTGTGCAATTCGTTGTTGCAAAGAACACAAAATGTTCCAGAGAGAAATTTCAATAGCAGGACTTGTCCTCAGGAGACTGCAGGGACAGTTGTCAACATTGTTTTCAATTTAACTTAAAATTAACAAGCTCACCTCCATTCCTTGCTCTCCTTTCTCCCCTTTTACGCCCTCGGCACACTGGGGAAAAGGGAAAAATGGTCACATCTCTGCAAATAAATAGCAATGAAGCAGTTTTTATAAGGGAATGGATGCATGCCATTTAAGGCACTCACCTGCAGGGGTCCCTCTGCAGAGGTGCGAATACAGTCTGCTCCCTAAAGAGAAAAACAGGAACAATGTGATTGGATTGGTTCTGTATCAACATCTGAAATGGTGTGAGAAAGAGTCCCTACACACAATGTGTACAACAAGGGCTAGATTAACCACAGTGTGAATGGGTGGTCACCCTGGAGACACCATACACAAAGGGGCTTCCACACACATGGCCTTTTCTAGAGACACTTGAATTAAAGGGACAAAATGGAGTCTGGGCAAACATACACTGGACAAAGATGGAGGCTGGAAACTTACAAGGGGCTAGAGTGGAGACTGGATACATACAAGGGACAGAAATAGAGGCTGGAAACACATAAAAGGGACAGAAATGAAGGCTGGACACTAACAAGGGGCTGAAGTAGAGGCTGGAAACACATAAAAGGGACAGAAATGAAGGCTGGACACTTACAAGGGACTGAAGTAGAGGCTGGATACACATAAAAGGGGCAGANCTGAAGTAGAGGCTGGATACACATAAAAGGGGCAGACATGAAGGCTGGACACTTACAAGGGGCTGAAGTAGAGGCTGGATACACATAAAAGGGGCAGAAATGAAGGCTGGACACTTACAAGGGGCTGAAGTGGAGGCTGGACACACATAAAAGGGTCAGAAATGGAGGCTGGACACTAACAAGGGACTGAAGTGGAAGCTGGACACATAAAAGGGGCAGAAATGGAGGCTGGTAACTTACAAGGGGCTAAAGTGGAGGCTGGATACACATAAAAGGGGCAGAAATGAAGGCTGGACACTTACAAGGGGCTAAAGTGGAGGCTGGACACACATAAAAGTGGCAGATATGAAGACTGGACACTTACAACTTACAAGGGGCTAAAGTGGAGGCTGGATACATATAAGGGGCAGAAAAGCTGGACACATATATGCTTTAATATATATGTATATTTATATGTGTGTATTACTGTATTTGTTAATGTTGTGAATTTACTAGTAGATAAATATGTAAAATACATAATGATATGATATAATGTATAGTATTAGCATGAGCTTAAAATATTTTTGCTGTTAACACCATGTACAATTCCTATAATCTTTTTTAGTTTCTAAAAAACAAATAAAAAGAATATGTATGTAATTCTACTACTGTCGTTATTTACGTAGCGCTACATACCTAATAATCTGAAGGGCCATATTTTCATGTTGCATGCAAAAATCATGTCATATGTGCAAACAGAGAAACAGAAAATGTCTGAACACTCCTTACTCTCTCTCCCTTTTCTCCTTTTGGTCCATAAGTTCCGGACTGTCCTCTTTCCCCTTTAAGACCCTGTGGGATGGTGACATCATTTTACACACACATATTGCCAGCATGCCTTAAAGGACATAAAAAATGTACAAATGGCAGTAACATGAAAGATAGAAAAAACACTTGTCCTTAGATATAAGTTCACCTTTTAAACCTTCCAGCAATTTTTTCCCCACCCTGTACCTTTCCCCACCCTGGCTTCTTTCCACCACTGCAGGGCTCCATCATACCTTAATTAATACATACTAACACATAAAATAAAGCTATGATCTATGAAGTATAAGCAACCTTTGCAATTCTTTTGCCCTAGAATTCACTTCGACACAAATCTCAGTATGATGCTTCTCATCAAGGGATGTTCACAGTCATACCAGAGTTATTAGAAGAACATTTTACTGAGTTACTACCAATGACTAAGCTGTTCCAGTTGCAGATGAAGAAACTTTGTTTTTACAGTGACAGTCTCCTGCAAAATGTTCCTCACTAGAGTTTTCAGTTTCCAATTGTCTGGTGGAAAGATTCATTTACTTTGCTGAGTGTCAGTAAACTAATATCCAATTATATGACAAGCTTTGCTGGCCACATTATCTAAGCTAGATCAACCTCTTGTTGATTAACATGGGTTGGAATTCTATTGACAGAATTGTTCTGACCTTAGCTGAAAAGCATTAAGACTTGTCCCTTTTAGTTAAGGTGTAGAATAAAAAATTGCTCCTGCGGAAATAAAGGTCCCAGTATGCCCTTGCAAAATGGTTCTGCTTGAATATTTTAAAGTGCTAAAAATTACCACTAAAAGTCATCATTTGCCCTTTTAGTCCTATTACTATATAAAAAGGGAAAGAATTGTGGAAAAGATATGATGTAATGATGCTGGTACAAGTGATGGTAATATCTTTAAAGCCTTCTCGCGACTATTGGAGGAATTTGGCATTCCGCATACATGTTTTTTTCTGTAGCTTCAACTTCGCCATGCCCTCTCTGCCCAATTTGGATCTGTAAACAATATAACACTGGTGTTATATAACACTGCATAGCTTGGGGAAAAGGTGACTATATTTTTATATTTCCTATCTTTATTCTTATTTGGTGACAGGTCCCCTGGAGGATGACCTCCTTTCCCTTAGAAGTAAATGGGAATGTGACCTGGGCCCACTGGATGATGAGGATTGGGATAGACTCTTGGCTAGTTCCTTCAAATGTTCCTCCTCTTTACGGTTTCAGCAAATAGAGCTGCACATTACTCATCTTCTTATCTATATATCCACAGCTCCTGGCCCGCTTCAATCCGGCTTCCTCTAATTAATGTTTTAAATGTGGTACTCTGAACTGCAATTTTTGTCATTTACTGTGGGAATGCCCTGTGGTGCAAACATTTTGGACATTTTGTTAGTTCTCCTTTTCTCGCCCTTTCTCTCATTTAAAAATCTGACTTTTCAGGGGATTAGCCCTGATAATTAGTTCCAAACTTACACCATGTTACAGTTGCATGCCGCCTAAAACTCTGGAACTCTGGCAATGGGTATACAAAGGGNATGTTTTTTGCTTTAATCCTGTATGGCATCTAACACGGGTGTTCACTGCTTAGTGCCCACTCTGAAAATGTGTCCACTAAAATCTAGCATAGATTAGTAGTAGTGACATATAAACACAGTAAATAAATAATGCCTTTACAGAGTGTGCTGATGACCCCAGCAATGATGAGTTAGAGATCTTAAAGGATTGAGCCCCAGCTGTCTGTTCTTTTATAGGACCAATTTAGAATTTTTAAATGCTGCTTAGGCTGCTAGATGATGAGCAACATGTTGTTTTCTAATCAGAGTTGTACTTTTGCGTACTAGCTGGATTAGCTCTTAATCATTCAGAACTCAGTGCAGGCGATCAATGCCATAAAATCAGAGATCTCCNGCTACAGGCCGCATTTGTGCCTGANCCCCATCTGACATCCAGCTGGTAAGCAGATACTGCAGCCAACACAACGTAAGCTATGATACTGAATTTCAAATTTGCTTGATTATTTTACAAGACCCAGAATTATCATTATCTGCAACAGAAGAGGAGGAAGCCAAGGGATACAAAAAAGCTATTAGCATGTCTGTGAGTCATGTGTTAAATGGCAACTAAAGCTAGGCCACACGTTTCATACATCTATACATTCTGTACCGTAGTATACGACCTGAAGTTTTGTTAATGAATAACTGATACCCTTAATAATTTTCTTATTTATTTTTATTTAATATATATAGGGCACATATGTGTAGGAAACTTTTTCATGAAAATGTTGTAAAATACCCTGTTCTAGTGCTGAGAACACAGAAATGGAGACAGAGGCATGCGTAGCCTTGCGTCTCAATTTCTGCACTTGTTACCATTTTGCACANGCGCAGTAGTTGTAGTTTCCTACTGCATTTCCGTCTGCAAAACAGACAGATGCACAGCTCTGGACCCACTCCTTTGTAACTGTTTCTACTTTTACACAGCTAATTCCAGGATACTCTCACCATTCCTGCTTAATAAACCTCTATCACATTTATATTAAATTATATTAGACTTCTGCATACTTTGTGCAGAACTTTCCTTTTGGCAATGCACATGCCCAGAACTGGAACTTACAACAATAACATTGGTTTGGTGTGACTTCCCTTTTGAGTCTGATGGGTGGGGGCATTTAAATTGCAGTACAGTATTTGCTAGACTGAGGAATGGTTATATGAATCTCCTCTGCATAACACCCTTTCGCTAACAGATTCATGCTTAGTGCATTTCAGAGATACAACCGTAACTTAAGAACAAAATCATCAGTATTCGGGCCCTTTAATCTTGAACTAATATTCAATTACATAACATGTGTGAAGCCAGGATCAGGACAAATAACTCCCGCCCTGGCTCAGCCTGACTCCGTCCCCGGTCCTGCCCAAGCCCCATCTCTTTTTCCTGCTGCTGTTGCTGCAAATGTTAAAATGTAATTGATTCAAACATTAAAAAGAAAGTTTGTCAGGACATACTGGNAGGTGGGCAGGACAGCAGGACAGTCACCTAAAAGCGTGACTGTCCCGCGGAAATCGGGGCAGTTGGGATGCATTGGATGGTGGCTTTTAAATCAAGTTTGTCTCTAAAGGGCTCTTACTTTTAACAATTCTATAATTGATAAATAACTGAATAACGAAGCAATTAATACATAAATAAAATGACTTTATTTAGATAAGGATAGAAAATTGATTTCAGCAAATAGTGTTTTGCTGTACGATTTTTATATAGCCTTTATATTTTATCTATTGTTTGGACAAAATACATTCTTCATGACTGGTGATTGCAGAACACCGCAAGGATAAGTACTGCACGAAAAGTATGTTTACCGTCATTTACTCCAAGGTTGCCAGATTATATAAAACTATAAAAGTCTCCACCACAGTGTAAATTCAAGGTTTGGAATTTCAGATAGCTTTACAGATATATTCAAATTATATGCAATGCTGTTAAAGTTTGCCCCCAAAATATCTGGTTTCCCTCTCTTGTTACTGTCCAGTAATACTATAGTAGAAATTAGTTTTTGGCATACTGTAGTTTCTTTTCAAAATACAGTTCTCCTGGGGGGAAAAGACATTGTAGCACTGCTGAATAAGAAATAACCGATCTTCCATTGCGTGTATTACAACATTTCTAAACAGTAAAGATCATCTCTCTCACTTCTGAAATGATTTTCTTCCTGCCAGTAACCATCCTAAACCTAGTCCTGCCTGCAGAGAAATAGCAGTTTCAGAGAACATAAAATGGGACAAGATGGGCTTGATATTCTGAAGGTCACGTGGCTATGTCTATTACCTAGCATATTATATCACCGTTGGTGTGATGGTGCTGCATCTGCTATCCAGGGCCTAAGTTTACTAAACTGCGAGATTGAAAAGTGGCAATGTTGCCCATAGCAACCAAGATTTAAGCTCTCAGCTTCATTTTACATACTGGAGAATAGGAGCTGCAATCTGATTGGTTGCTATGGGCAACATCCCCACTTTTCCTATCCTGCAGGTAATTTAGGTCCTGCAGTACTAGGTATATGTCTACAAATACTGTATTGCACGGGGGCCATTTGTGTGANTAGGACATGCTCTCAAGACTAAATACGTTTCCCCATATCTTTCAGGAGTTCTTTATTTAGGATATAATATTGTTTTAATTGTATACGTTAATGTTAAAATCAGATGTTCAGGATCCTAATGGCTAGTTAATATCCTTTAAGAAAAATAATTATAATTAGAAAATATGCTGGTGAATAGATGTGTGCCCGTGTTTTGAAATAGTTTGCTTTTACTCGATTTCAGTATTGCCTGCAACACTCACAAGTGTTAATGTTCGGTACTTACACTCTGCTGCAAAGAAGTATTGAGAATACACTTTGAATGCTCTGCTAAAAGCAAGGACAAAGTACAAGGTTTTATCTTTGCTTTTACAGGCATAGTTTTTCAGTGCTTCTGTACAGGCCCTAAGGGAAAATAAATAGCTGTTTCTAGGTTATAAAAATGCTTTGGCAAAATAATAGTTACAGAGCCAAGCAGCAGAGATAAAGCAATACTGTTGCAAAGCAATTGTAAAAGGACATGTACAATTTTATACCTAAATACAAAACTGTCTAATTGTAAAAAAACAAGGAAAATTCATTAGAATTAAGGACAGTATACAAAACAAGGGTCATGTCCTCACTCCATAGAGAGGCAGACAGTTATACACTCTCTAAAACCCAAGTGTAGAAACATCAAACACTGAATGGCAAGAACATTTATTTAATGTCAGCATTGGCATTATTCTTTTATTCTTCTACCATATGAGGCCTACCAGATCATACATATAGAAACATTATCAGACACCATTTCTGGTAATTGTAAAACAAGACCATATTCAGACTTACGCACTTTAAGTGATCTATGCGTCTGCGCATAACTCATCAATTCACCCTGCTGTGCTTAGTACCAAACCTTGGTTTACTGCAGCCAATGTACTGGAGTGATATGGCTAATCTAATTATATATATTACACTGCAAGTCACAGCTGTGTACATGGATGTCTAAAACCATTTGTATTATTCCCAGCTTGGTGATAGCTGCTAGGTTTGTTTTAATACAATATTTATGTGCATTATACAAACATAATGTCAAAACTGACCTACTTCTTGAAAATAAAGCTTTAAAGACTAAATATAAAAAAATCTATTTTGTGCTATTAGATAGCTGTCACTTATAAATATATTATTCTTTATACCTTTGCACTTTAGTACATTGCTTGACGCCACATTGCTTGACAGCCTGCTGGCCACACTTTACAGCATACATATATACAATATACAAAAAGCTCAAAGAATATATAAAGTATGCAAATTTATGGTTCGTCTTATACTATTGACACTCACCCTGGGCCCTGGTGGTCCTGCTGTGACCTGTAGATAGAAATAAAATTCAAATGTACATAAAAACATACGCATTACAGAGGTTATTGATAACAATTTGCACATCCTGGATTTTAATCTACCATTTAAGATGTGACAATTTTGTGGTCTATCAAATCTTATCTATCTAATATCTGTCTCATCTTTCTTCATATCTATCAAATGTAAGCAGTGACTAATCTGAATTAAACAAGCATAGACTTGAAATCCCGCGACATATGCTGTAACAATATTCTACACAACAAGCTTGCTTACGTTTTTGTAAATGTAATGTATTTGTGCAATTATTAATACCTTTGTTATTTCATTTATGGAAATGTCTGGATTTTCAAAAACATATCCTTCGCCTACAGGCTACATAACCGTGTGATGACCCTGACGGAAACAAAAACTACTAAATAATCTCCTTCCCTGCATCGCACATGGGGGGGAATTCACTAACTGACGAATTGTGCAGAGAATTCATTTCGTCACCGTTCGTCAGTGATATAAATTCGTCAATGAATGGTGATGTATAGTATTCAGTAAGCGACTAATTGTATTGACGAATTGTAACGGCTGACGAATGCTGACGATATCCCATTGACGAAAAACGGGTATTCGTCAGGTGATATTGCACTAAACTGACGGATACACTGACGAATTTCAGTAAAATCGTCATGACGAATT
>JABWIB010006377.1:0-11492 GCA_016617825.1 Platyplectrum ornatum
CCTTTGCTATGCCCATTGATTTCTCTGTCATATGTGGTCCTCTCCTCCAGAGCCTGAGACTAATGGCATTCCTCACCATGCTGTGCTCATGAACAGGACTAACACGTCCCCCTGAAGCCTGCTGGCTCCCCTGGCGTCGCCATGATGTAGTGCAACATGCCAGCGCTTGTGGTCCAGAAGCGCCTGGACTGCGGACACACTGCAGCTGCCAGCATCCATCGCACTAGTGCAGCGCTCCTCAGGCCGGCTTGGAATGACATCATCCTCAGCCAATCGGTGATCGCCGCCGCTGTCTGCCCTGTCTCAGCCACCCCAATAGCAGCGCGGGGAGGGCACAGAGCTGCAGAGAGGGTGGTGGGGCTGGGACTGCGGGCAAAGCCAGGCAGAGCAGGGGGAGGGGGCTTCCCCAGGTGATCGCGGCTCCGGTGACAGTCCAGTGCTGCAGCTCCAAGGTAGGACACATTTTTCCGAGCATCTGGAAATGACTGCTAGATGTCTTCGTTGTTCTCNGCATATGTGTTAAAACGCGTGTGTCATGCTGCATTAGATAACATGTAGCGTGTAGATGAGGAGGATGGCTACGGCTAGGTGGTCCTGATTTTCTTATGGCTGCTATCATATGGCTGCTATTGGGGACACCAGGAGGAAAGCTGCTTGTGTAGGGCAATGTGATCTGCATTCTAATGCGCAGCTCTCATGTCATGTCAATGGGATTCTCTTCTCATTAGGATATTATTACATAGATACCAATCCTCCCTTGTCACTAACGCATAACATATAGAATATGATATAAATCCTATATAATACTCTATAGACGCCCTTTGCATTGCCATTTGCCAGCCCTGCTTTCCTTTGAGGAAAAAAAGCACCACTATTGAGATGGGATGTGGTCCCCATATTAAGGCTGATAGATAGATAGATAGATAGATAGATAGATAGATAGATAGATAGATAGATATGTATAGTAATATATAATGCACATGTCATGTCTGGAGATCCTTGCAGATCCTTGCCCATATCACCTTAATACTGGGCACATAGCATCTGTCACCATTGCACTGAAGGTTACATATGCAAATGCTACAAATGTATGTGGTGAGACCATCCCCTTGATGCTGGGGATCAGTGAGCATCACATCTAATCAGTGCTGGCTCTCCCCTAAGAAGATTAATTCTCTGCCCAGGGGTCTCATCTAGCTGCCAGGGTCCACAAGCCATGACATTTATAAGACATGTTTAATAGGTGGATTCTTTTGCTGGTAAAATCCATAACATATTTTATTTTTTTTTCTCTCCTTGATTACTCTATTAAGCACAGTGATACATAAAACTCATCATTAGAGTCATTAGAGTAGACACCTATAATGCAGCTTACTATGTGATTATAATTGAATTTTCTCATGAGGATGGCTGAAGAGTTTTAAAAACATTGTCATATTGTGATGTATGTGATTTCTTTAGACTATTCTGTATCTTTCCTAACATCTGCTACATTCTCTATGGAAAGGCCCTTTCTGTGTCCTGAGCATGTAACATGATAGTAAGCCATTTATGCCCATGTCTAGTGCTGTCTGTACCNTGTCATGATCTGTAATTCCCAATGGCTTTCATAACACCTGCTGGTGAGAAATCACATTCTGTGGGGAATCAGTTGTCAATATTATAATATTAACCCTATACTCTCACATCAATCATGGTCGCACACAGTATTTCACATCTACAAAGCATTATGCTAATAATTCATTGTTAACCATTGCAACATTAACTGTACCCTTTTTAGGCTACATCTGATTTGGAATAACAATAAAATTGTCTTTTGTTTAATATGAATTTTATTGTATTTATTGAACTGTTAATTATACAGTGTTACACATAAGACTGCTACAGTCAGCAATGAAGACATTTCCTTTCTACAATCATTTTGCATTGAAGAGATTCCACCCATTTGTGTCCATTTTCAATTGTTCTACCTCATCTGCAAGGGACCCTCCTGAAATATATTGATTGTATCNATGTTGTGTATATATTGATATTACTGCACAGGAAATTCAGTTGAAAGGAACATAAAGGCAAACATACATATTATACATTAATTTNAAAAAAAATGCAATCATATTATGTAAATGTGTTACAAAACATAAGATTCTAAATATCCAGAACAGTCAAATACAAAACGCACATCATTCAAACGAATAATAATAATAATAATAATAATAATAATAATAATAAAAAAGAAAGTAAACATGAATTTGTACAATGCATGGATGGAGGTTGGGTGGAGCTGATAGAGACATGAAAAAAATGTAATGAAGTGAAAAAGAAACAGTGAAAGCATCATGTATAAAGCGTGTACCTCCTATCTCTTCTTCCATGAGTATTATTTGTTTCTTATTTATTTATTTATCTATTTATTTATTTATGTCTTGAAATAATCATTTAAGTAACAAATGTATGTATGCAGGGCTGTCCTTAGCTGTTGAGGGGTGTTACAGGTGGACTACTCCCTGTAAGCATCATATGGTCCTGTAGCATACAGTCTGCTACCATGTATCTAAAGCTATTGAGGAGTCTACAAAAGAGTTCAAATGCCTTAAGGGTGGTTCTTAAGTAAGATATGGGACTGATGGGATTCTTAGACTAACACAACCTGTGTTGTCTGTTGCTGCTGAATATTCTGTGATTATTAAGGGGCATATGGATGTGATTTGGCTTCTTTCCAGGGTGGTAAGATTGGGAATCGCTGGACTTTGGGGTTCAAGTATTATGATCATATACTCTTACAAATGGAAATAACTTCCATTCTTGGCAGTTTCAAATTTCATTCAAAATGGGGACAGTTTGCTCAGGCAAGTGGGTGAGGTTTCCTTTCTACTTGACAATGAAATTTCTATTTTAACTAATATTAACTAAGGATGAATCCCAGAAATGTTCTGATACAGTCTAGGTATCATTAGCTCATGTTAGCGAGTGAGCGTTTGCACAGAAACTTGGATACAGAGATCTTAACATCATTCAGGCCATGCCATGCGGTTCATGAACATTGGTTATGTCTACAGCAAAATTTGCCTCCATTTACTAACAATTACAGATTTATTGACAGTCACATGCTGATATTAGGTTTACACTGGACAGGGTATGAATGTCGACAAAATTAAAGTTGACAGGGTTACAGTGGGGTTGAAAGACTTATTATATAGACCTGAGTGTTGCTAAGTTAAATGTATGACAAGGTCTGCAGCCAAAACCTAAATATATATACTGTATCATAGGCTGCAGGGTGGAAATGGGTCATAGTAGGGGAGGGTTAGACTGCAGGGAGGGGATGGAGCATAGAAGAAGTAGGAATGTTTAATAGAAGGGAGGGGTTAGGGTTNGGCTGTAGGCATGGAAAGGTTAGGATTAGGTGCAGGGAGGAGAGGGTTAGGGTTAGAATTAGGTTTGGAGTTAGACGAAAATCTCACCTGTCGGTTTGGAGATTCAAACCTTCTTTCACTAAGTCCTCTGTGTCAGGTCTCTTAGCAGCACTCCCTCGATGATCTCTTCTTGCCACAGTCAGCTCATTCAATATAAGTCTGTTTGCACTGACAAACCACACCCATCCTGATGATAATAATGAAATAACTGCAATTTGTAATTTGTATCTGCTTTCGAATTTGTGTGACACCCTGAGGAAAATTTCCTTAAATTACAAATTTTTTAATACAATTTTACTAAGTCTGGTAAGTGCCTTCTCTACTATTACCTGTTTTATTACTTATTGGAAGCAGCACCANCAGCAGAACAGACCTTACGAGGAGTATATATAGCGCCATCAAATTAAGCAGTGCTTTACAATTTCAACAATTACAGATATATGATTGAGTGGTAACAGACAGAATGGGAAGGGAATAGGGCTCTGCCCACAAGCTAATACTCTATTAAATATATTATATATGCACCGTTTTAAGGGGTACACTTCTGTGCCCTGTTACACAATGCGGCATGCATTAGTTGTTTCCTCCGGGTCCTGGCTGCTAGACAACAGCTGGGACATGGAGGAAACAAGTAATGCCGGCATCAACGCTCAACATCTGCATGCAGGCAGAGCATGCAATGTCACCAAATCCCAGCCATTGTGGCCCATCAGTGTCACGACATCTGGGTGAGACAGTGCAGGCATGAAGTGATCAGTGCATATATTGTCTTGTTTCCGCACAGGCAGCTGAGGCCATAATGTACAGTAAAAAATTATATTATAATATAATGCCCCATGGTGGTAATAAGGGTCCCAATGGGGGTGTCTGCACAGGTGACTGTGGCCATAGTGTACAGTAAGGAGTTCTATTATAATAAAATCTAGATATTAGTACTGATATGATAAATGGGACATAGTTGTATGTGATCCAAAGCCATTGCATAATACATATTCAGCACATTCACAGGGGGTTAAGGCTTCAAATACACTAAATACATGACCGTCCATCCTAATTGACGGAAACAACTAGTGCCGATGTACTTCTGCACAGGCACATTATGTGGGAGCCACAGAGTTTTCATTGTGTTTTCAATGTGTTTTGTTCCGTCCATGCTGATTATAATGCAGGGACCCAACTATCGGTACTCCCCATTCACATTGGTATGAGGTGTCCTGGTTTCTAGACAGACAGTGAAGCAGTGACATTGGTCCTGGCTGTTGCCTGGCAGCCAGGGCACCTCTCGAATGAGTTGCTCAGAGCAACTCAGAGATTTAAGCTCTCAGTTCCGTTTTACATAATGGAGAATGTGAGCTCGAATCTGATTGGTTGCTATGGGCAACATCTCCAATCTCTAAGCCTAGTAAATTTAGGCCCTGGTGTATGTACTAGGGATAACAGTAAAAACAACCTGCTGTCATGAGCAAAAAATACCCAGAATTTCTTACTGAACCCCATGCTTCATATTACTATTTAACTCCAACTGATTTTACTGACTTTGAATTATGACTTAAGTGCCTTTTTCTTGTTTAAAATTTATATTTTCATTTATCCCTTAATTGATTCAGATCTATATTTCTGCTTCAGTGGGTGTAATGAATGCTTTCATTTCATTATTTAAATATACACTAAACAGTGGATGCTCAGTCACATTAGCGTGACTGACATTAGATGAATTAGTAAACTTTTGTTGAGAGGCCATGATTGGCTTCACACTTTATAAAAGAATTATAGATCAGAAAGTAGGTCATGTTGTTCTTTTCTATTTTTAGTTGGTATAATAGAATACACAAAATCATATAGCCCTTAAAGTGCATTAAAATACATGGTTCACTTATTCTTTTCGTTATATTATATAATGCACAGCAACAGCGTTTTTAATTTACACATTTGCTTCATAAAATAAATGTAGTCAACAACCTTTATATAATTATTCTTTTTACAGAAATATTTTTACATTTTTTACTTAATTAGTATTGTATATATGGATGCGTGAAAATACTATTATACTGATATTTATTAGTAGAGGGAATATCTTGCATTGCTAAAGCGTATCTGGGTCATTTGTATTATGTTAGTTTTGTTATTGTGATTTGCTTGGTATATTATTAAAAGGGAAGAAAAAAAAGTTACTCTTATACAATGTTTTAAAAGGAACATTACACATCAATGACCAATTTCCATAATTGACACTTAGCTATTATCTTGATTTAGCATTATTTTTAGGCTACAACATAGGCATCATTGACAAATTAAGTTTATTTTTCATTTTCATTTTCCGAAACCAAACTGACCCTCTACAGAGTACCTCTACAGATGAGAGATCCTACTTCTACTTCATGTTGTAATACATTTTTTTTATACATCCGTTGTACCTAGTTACACCCCCTTCATATATTTGTAAGCCACTGTTACGCCCCCTCCCTTCTCTGCTACAAGCTATACATGTAGGGCCTGATTAAGGGTNCCAGCCTAAATATAATATCACTGTGGTAGATTTTAGTACTTCTAGGCTGCATTGTGTCAAGGACAGCCCCACACGCTTGCAGCCTTATCAGCCTATTAACTGACCAGGCTCTGAATACTTTTTAGTATTCTGCAAAGCAATCCTTATTTGTATGTTGTATAGTAGAAAAGATTCCATTTACTACAACCTNAGTTGTCTGTCTTGTAACCTGTCTTGCAAAATTTTTTTGTTTGTTGATTCCTTTCTTCACTTATGTGTCTCCATCTTATACCAGAAGTAAGGAATACATTTAAAAATGATTTGGGTGAGTAGACACATGGGCCTGAATTAACCAAGCAGGGAGATTGCTATGAGATTGAAAAGTGGGGATATTGCCCACAACAGCTAATCAAGCTAATCAATTTTACATACTGCAGAATGTAAGTTTGTAAGTATGTAAGTTAAGATTGGTAGCTATGGGTAACATCCTCATTTATCAATCTCCTCCTAAGTAAATTTAGGCCATGGTCAAGTACATAATATGTACAAAAGTATCACAGCAGATGTAGCATGTTTCATGTTAAATTCAGATAATATATAAAAGATTTCCTGAGACAAGATATGGCTCCAAAAACGTATATTTACTAATCAAATTAAATCCATAATCACAAACAAATCAACGTAATAATTATACCTTCAAAAGAGTTACGAAGATGAAGAAGCGTTACGAACAGATAAGAAGTTGATACATAAAACATTACTATAGGAGAGAGACAGCACCCAAAATATAGATATAATCAGAGAGAAAATAACCCATTATACAGACATATACCATGGTTGCCAACTTTCCCTGAATATCAGGGAGACTCCCTGAAAAGTGGGTGATCTCCCTGACTCCCTGAAGTGCTGGATAATCTCCCTGATGCTCATTCAGTTGAAGAAAACATTGTGTTATAATGATGGAAATCATTAATTGTGGCCTATTTCTATTCCAGTGTGGAGGTATCCTTAGTCCAGAGAATCAGGTGACATCTATAGTAGAGTGGTCTTCCTGCTGAACTAACTCTACAGTCCACAGTAAGGCATATTTGTACTCAACTAACAAAAGGTTATATGCCCTCAAGTGATGTCATACTGTTGTTATTTTTCACTGAATACTGGAATCAAGTCCCTTCATTAAAATGCAGACTTTCTGTCCTCAACACAGGACATATGCTTGTATTTACAAATCAAAACAGTATGTGAGGTTTCAGTAGAAGTTGATGAATTCCATTGTCCATTTGCAGATGAATGTCTTCCAATGTTAAAGGTAAAATACAAAGGCTNGGTGGGATTAATTCCATTGTACATTGCAGATCAATGTTTTGGTAAAAACACTGTTCTTATGATGATGAATAGGTGTAGAAGGGTTTCAGTGTCTTGTCCATATGTAAACAGGATGGTCCATAGCATGCTGATTTCCTGGACCCCCTGCTGATTCAATGTCCTGGAATGATAACATAACATAATAACATAATATAATAAATGTTACTACCAACGCGAGTCTAAACATTGCACCGCAATGACCATATACATGAATATACAATAAAATAGGTATTTTCTCCCTGTTAATATTTCATATTAATACAGACAATATTAACCCATATTTAATAATGGTTGATTCCTTTGTTGGACTTTGACATTCATCAACATTGATTACCCCTGAAGCAAGATGGAAACTACAAAAGTAATAAACCCATCCTAGGCAATGATTCAATGGTAGCAGCAGTGAATAAGGAAGAGATGGCTCAATCATCTGTGC
Source organism: Platyplectrum ornatum (assembly GCA_016617825.1). NCBI lineage: Eukaryota > Metazoa > Chordata > Amphibia > Anura > Limnodynastidae > Platyplectrum > Platyplectrum ornatum. Next base: position 7,700 of record JABWIB010006377.1, read on the forward strand.
CTGGTGCTTCATAGCACTCCATCTGTATGGCAAACATTCAATGAAATAAAGCACCAGAAGAAAGAAGAACTTTGATTAACAGAAAATAAATATAGTTTTGACTAGAAAAAATGTTTGTATTCTTGGATATATCCAACATATGTGTATATGAATATTTCCCTTGTGTCTCTTAGTTTTGTCTGTGGGTTATTAACACCAGAGCTTATATTTACTAAACTGCAGGATTGGGAAAGTGGAGATGTTGCCTATAACAACAAATCAGATTCTAGCTCTCAGATATCTTTTACATACTAGAAAATGTCAACTAGAATCTGGTCAAGAATGGGCAATATATCTCTCAATTTTCCCATTCCCACAGCTTAGTAAATATAATGGGGTGACTTTTTATATATTTTCTATTTAACACATTTTTGGATGCATGACAGTGTATAGAGACAAAAAAGGCATGCAGGCCATAGAAACAGTAAGAAGCAGATCATACAGTATTCAAACAGGATAAACAAAATTAAGGTTCTTACTGACAGAAAGCAATGCTGCATAGTAGAACAGAGTTTGATAGCCTAGACGACCTTTGTAGAAGAACATGCCTAAATACAAAGGGACTTCTTATACCAAGATATGCGCTTAAAGGATAACGGTGTGGTTGGTACAGTCTCACCCATGAGTTCAGAGATTCCAGTACAGTTGTGTGTGGGGGCATGACCACCAGGTGTGTAAGAAGGTTCCCAACCAATCACTAAAACTCCAACAGGAGACAGGGATAGGGGGAAAAGCTATGGAGGAGGGTCAGAACTCTATACCATCTAGTTACTAATTTATATTGTGTTTCCGAAACAGCTACACTGGGAGAACATGCACCCACCAATTGGAAAACTTTAACCCCAAGACACCAAGTTATCCATGTTCCAGGCATCTACAAAGTGGTGGGGGCTAGTCNAGAGAAGCTCTATAACTAATGCATAGGGACGTGATGTGCAGGGGGATGTGGGGCCATACACAATCTTTCAAAGTCGGATGTATGTGTGTGAGCTAATTTAATAAATTTTTGACAAGGTAGAATATACTGGACTATCCATTTTAAAACTTTACTTTAAACATATTGTTGTGTGAATGACATCAGACTTTGATCTTCCAGATTAATGCTTCCTCTACATGGTGAAGAAATATTAAGGTAATGTGAAACTCATAGTGACAATTTCTACAAGTATAGTAGACCACATATATTAGCCATACCCACTCTCACAAGGTGCTATAACACTTCACTACNGTATGGAAGATTTTTTTTTTTACCAATCCACTTGATGTTTGAACTTTGGTCACCTTAACTTGTCCACATAAAAGATAATGATTGGTTATATGACTCAGAGTACCCATTAGGAGGATGCTTCGTTTTTACGGTCTCTTGGGGAGTCATTGTGGTGTAAGACTTTCATATACTTGATGCACTCTCTATCTATAGGTAATAGAATCAGAAGTTGCACTTTAAAAAGTCTCCTTAGAGATGGGTTAATTTCTATATCATAGTTGGAAGATAAAGGTGTACTGTATATTTAATGAAGCTTTCAATCATAGTTCAGCTAAGGTTTTTCTAGTACAATGTAGGGGTGGAAGTGTTGGTGTATACAGTAGTATGCCATGACCTCTCTTCTCCCATGCATTTTGTAATCATTTGTATCTGAAATCCTGCTAAAGTTTTCCTGTCTAAGGCCATTATATCTTGCTTTTTAGCAGCATTATTGAATATACCCTTGTTCCCATATTGATGTAACAGACATGATTATTATTATTGAATCATAATTACAAAATCTGGTAATGCATTTTAGATCTGTTTTAGATGTGATGTGATTTTTTTTTAATTATCACACACTACAGTATGGTTACTGCTAGTCTATAATGGTGTCTACCTGTGGTGTATCAAAATGGCTGTTACCCAGTATCCATGGATTTACCAGATGGTTCAATTGGATCACATAGTTTGTTTCTACTACATTCATTATGTTGTAAATAGGTGTAATATCCTTGATCTGACTTAGACAGTTGTATTGTACTTTTCCATTTACGCTGAGAGCAGAGAAAATCACAACAATGGTCAGGGTGCAAACAAAGTCAAGAGCCATATGCAATACCAAAACATACAGCACCATATATCACATCTGACAAACAAAAACTCTTCTAAGCTCAATTTTCGAAGCCCAATTAGGCCAATGTTGTCCAGTAAACAGGGAAATAGCATATAGAACACAACCAAAATAAAACAAGGAATTAAAAGAATAAAATCCCAAAAAAGTCCTTTCTAACAGGGATAGTTGTGTTAGAAAAGGCTTTATTGTATCTCTTACTTTTTGTGTTTACTGGCTATTTTTGTGTAAACCTTTTAGGTGTTTAACTTGTCCTGTCATTATTTAGATGTGTATGCTACGTTACTTGTACTGTGGGAGATGCCTTGTCCATCAGGTTGTTGCTTTTCAACTGTGAATATTTAACACCTTGGAGTCACTCCAGAGACCCCAGAGAAATGTGTGCTTTCTGGGACTGACTGTATTGTGTTACTAGTAACAGTTCCCAGAAGGAAACATGTCATGTCTTATTGGTTGATGTATGTAGGAGATGAGAGTATGTGAGATGGACTTAACTGTTTGAATATTAGAGATTCCGTATAAATATAATGAGACCCTTGACTCTTTATTAATTATGTTCAGTTTTAAAATTGTATGTAACTTTCCATTTTATGTAATACGTTATAATATAATANGTATTGTCATTTCGGGATGCAGTTGTCACTGTGACAGCCCTCTTTTAGACATAGATAAAGTCGACAGCTAAATGTTGGCTGTGTCTATGTCGATAAAGTCATTATGCTGACAGTCTTTTTCATTAATGGTGTAGTAAGCCGACCAGCGTCTGTCCCGACAGCTCCAGGCGCAAGTAAAGATTAGGGTTAACAATATATAAATATCAGCATGAACTGTTTATTGTATGGGCACTCAAGGACCAAAATTGATTTTGAACCCTTAAATATTGAAACANTATGATAAACTGTGAAAATTGTAAAATCCAATGGAAAAGCAAGAAATAGAGACATTGTTGGAGTGGTCAGGTTAGGCACCAGGGATCAAATGGTTAGGGTTGGGTAGCAGGAAGTTTTAGGGTAAGGCCCCGGAGAATAGAGGGTTAGGGTAGTGGAAGGCAAAAGTTAAGGGAACAATTAAGAATAAAGAAAGGCTTTCAAAAAACTTACCTGTTGGTGCTGTAGAACTCCCACTGTCCTGGGGCCCTCTGTCAGCACCGTCTTGGTTCCATTGTCCTTCCAATCACTACAACAAATCACAACAAATTGTCTCCTGCAATTACATTGTTTCCGACAAAAAAATATTTTATTTCATCATACCAGATGCAATATATATAAAACCATTTGACAGTTTTGTGCAGGGACATCCTATATCTGTAAGATAATACAATAATACTTTTGTACCTGAAACTGAACAAAGCAGTCCTTTCTCGAGTAACATTTCAGTTTAGACTCTCTGGGCCAGACTTACACTCGTGACTTACACTCTCATGGGCAAAACCATGTTGAATTGCAGGGGAGGTAAATTGAATTAGTTGCAATCAGTATTACAGGTGAGAGATGATGTTTCCTATCCCNAGTCTAATAACAGTGTAACAGTAACACTGGTCAGTATCAGTGTGCAAAATGCAAAAATAAAGTATTCTCCCTGCATGTAAACACTAATATTCATTTTACCTCCCCTGCAATTCAACATGGTTTTACCATGAGTTTAAGTCATGAGTG
>JABWIB010006377.1:18972-30517 GCA_016617825.1 Platyplectrum ornatum
TTAGTTATTTTCTTCTATTATTTAGAGATTTTGCTCTTTGATATGGGGATTTAAGCATAGATATTACTACATTTGTGCTGCTAATAAACATACTTATACTTTGTTAGTGTTGCGCCTATAGTTTTTTTTCTTTCCATTACATTACATTATAAAACTAACAAAAATTCAAAGAGTAATATATACATTAAATTACATATACAGTTATTTATAAATCTGCATTTTTCCCATTAGATACCTTTATTTTAAACATAAAATATATTAATGATTCTAAAAATAAGTAAGTGACTGCTACTGGATTGTATATACAAGTATACAACTGCATTGTATGTACAAATTAGGGATTAATTGTATGTGTCTGTCAAATACAAAATATGCCTTACTGAATTGTACTTGCATTAAATGTACTTATATTACCAGAAACACATTTTATATGAAAAGTAGTATGAAGTAGTAATGGTAGTCAAACAAACTCATAATGAATGTGACCATTTTGGGTAGTATGCTGTATACTTCTGCAACTCCAAGACAAGTGGTAACTAGTAATTGTGTTTGTCATGTTTTGACAACCATGGAGATCTAAAATAAGGATTATAGCTGGTTTCACATTATACTATTTTGTATAGCTGTGCACTCATCTTCTTCCACTAGACCACTAGGACGCAACAGATTACTACCATTAAATCACAAGTTGCCTAGTACTAGTACTGGTTGAGGTAACTATCACCTAAATACAGTAAAGACAACAACTGTCATATACACCATTAACACTGCCAGAAAATCCAGGGCATGCTCTGACGACCTGGGTCATGGCTCAGTGTGAACAGGCTTTCTGCAAATACCTGGGTGTATTGACCCAGGAAATGTACACTGAACTTTTGCTGGGTTATTCCCAAGTCTGACAAATGTAGCCATCAGTGTGAACAGTGCTACCCAGGTTGTTTAACACAGGTCTCAAAGAAAGCAGCTGTATTGTTTATATAAGACCAGGGTAGATCCGGGGTCAGTGGGAACAGGGTCAACCCAGAAGTTTTCACCAGTCCATGGTGTGAACGGGTTGTGAAGGGCTTGGATAGTCTGTGACCCCGCAATATTCCAGCTTCAAAAATCTGTCAATGTGAACATGGTATAAGAAAAATACATATACTAAGAATATGAGAANAATCTACTATATAAAAGGCTTTATAAGCTTTATTACCTTTAACTAATAATGCAACACTTTTTAAATCCAGTTCTTGTTATGATAATATGATATGCAAAAATATGTTAATTTGAAGATTACAAGTGATTTATAATTCACAAGTCTTTAATACTAATATAATGTATGTATTGTCATATATCAATAATGCTTGTAGCCATTCAATAACATAAACAGGCTGTATAGTTAGGATTCTTTCAGATATTTATTCATTTATATTTATGTCTAGCTGCATAGTAATCATGTTACAAAGGGGTGTCTGTTCTAACATATAAANAGTGNGTTATTGAAATGTACTAGTGTCAGNCAGTACTAGTACACGGAGTCCTTTAAGAAGTCTACATATACTTGTTCATTACTCTCAGAATAGTTCTGGGTTATTTATGGTGTCTTATTCCCGTTAACAGAAATCTTCGGACCTGGTGCTCTTATATATTTTTCGGGGCTCTATATATTTTTTTTTTTAACTAAATATATATGTTTATGTAGAGAGAAAAAAAACAGAAGTAGATATATATATAGATGTAATAGATATGTGAATCTACAAGAAATATTAAAATGTCAGTGATCAAATATTATCACTAATCAACAAACTTATTTATGTATTACATATATCATTACAATAAAATATTACTATTCCCAATTTGTATCGTTATACAACCACATGCTACAAAATGNTATACATGAATCTTAGACTTTGTGCTTGCTTCAATATATTCCTTCAGTATATGCCATTTACCATTCTATATAAAATTGCTATAGTCTATAAAGCAGGGCTCAAAGTGGGACTTTTTTTAATGGGGGTATGGCGTATATACTGGCCCACTTCGAGCCCTGCTATAAAATGCCCTCAGATATNCACTTTCTTCAAAATTACCCCAAAGATCATAATTTATTCAACACATGCCAGTTAAACTAAATTGATCTACAGATACTCAGTTGGAGATCACAACAAGTTTATTACTGTAACTGTACTGTTAAGTATTGTTTAGTGCTCTTATAAATAGACCTGCCTGTCTTTAAACCATCCAAACTATATGGTACCTAGGGGGAAAATGGCATTTATTCCTCGTCTTTTTTTTCCCCATGTGNTCCATACCATAATGCTGTTGCTAATTCCATTGAAGACATGCATGCTAAATAAATAAANAATTCATTTACTGTATTAAATTTTATAACAAAAATGGTTAGCAAACTATTGAGTGCAAACACTTTATAATATGATGTATAAGGATGAAGTGCTTTTTAAGTATAAAATATTTTTTAAAAATTAGATGATGATTATATTTTAAATAAATAATAATAAAATTACACTGTGCAGTATTCAATGTATAATAAATAAAATTTGTATACACGTATATTTTAAGACTCACTTAAAAACATGTTTTGTTAACGGTTACTTTAGAAAAACCAGAGCCACAAATTTCTTAATGGTTTTCAGATTGCCATTTGCAATTTTAGTTTTTTAGACCCCTTTAACTTAGATATCTTTTTTTATTCAGAATATGTGCTGAAAGCTGGATCACATCTCCTATTGAGCACTTTGTTGCTGTTTCCTTTTTTGANGAAAAATACTGAAGGTTAAAATTGCCTTGCAGCTTGTATGCAATTTACTTCTCAGCAGGGTCTTATTCTATTGCACAAATACCTTCTGTTAAGTGCTAGAAATATATGATGTCATATTGTAAAGGTGATATTTTTAAAGCATAATTGTGGAATTTTTTTAAATCATGTTGCAAGAGTATAAAATCTGATCAGTACCTTCTACTCTAGAGGCCTGATACTGATGTACAAACGACAGGTAATTACCCTGAGTGCGTTCGTACTGTGCATTCCCAGAACTGATACTTGCGATCGCATTGCTGATCATATGAAATCTCTGTACAACCACATTGCACAGGTAGATGCATGTTAGGATTTAAGTGATTTCTGAACAAGTGCAAGTGTTGTGCTAAGGGAGTGGATTAAGAAGATGAGAACGTAACTTTGGTGCACAAAAATTTGTTACCTGCAAAAAAAGTCTCATTACATAATTATCAGACCCTAGGTTACCATATTACAAATTACAAATGCTACTCTGTCCCTGTTTGAATTTCTGGAGGGATATACTGAGCATCCAGGAAGCTGCAGACTTTCTATCATAACCATACCCAATGATGGTGTCAGTGCCCAATGATGATTACCTACAGCTAAATTGATAAAATTGGTGCACTGGTAAAAGCTTGTAATTTATAGCAACCAATCTTAATATGTTATTTTAATAGTAATTTCTTGAAGTAGTCTTTATATTATTCAGTTACCAATTATTATGCCCATAAAACCACTAGTGATACATTCTGTATCTCTGGTGGTTTGTGGTATCTGTCAGTCCTAACTTGAGACCTAAAAATTCTGCTATTTTTGGAAAACTAATAAGGAATAACTGTATGTTTTTTTGTTTTGTTTTAAATCTTTAGATTTTATTAACAAGTTTTGTGTTGAGCATACATAGGCTGATAAACTAGAGTACAATAGGATACAAAGGGATTACCATACCCAAATACACAATATAGTATAATCAGGGTAAGATGTCCTTCATGAGAGGAATATGGCCATAGAAAAAAACCATTTAGAAAATACTCTCTGACATACTGACTGGCTCCCAATAGTTGTAGGCGGCACTATATGATTTTAGGCAGGGTTGCCGACTCTCCTGGAATGTCCGGTAGACTTCCAAATTTCGGCCAGTTCTTTTGGTATCCTGGGAGAGTCTGCAAATCTCTTGGACCTGGATTGAGGCAGTGATTGCATGTAAGTCCCATCCACCCACAGCAAAATATATTCTTTTGCCATCCAGAAGTGAGGCATTGGAAATTATTTATACAGATCATGCCTTTTTCCCAACCACCATGCTGTCGATTTTTGTTTTCTTCCATGAGGGAGAAACCAAAAAGTCGTCAATAATGGTGTTAGCTGTGGATGCAAATAGGAAAAATGGGGGGTAGAGACAATATTAATTAACAAAGAAATATACAGGTAGATGGAAAGAAAGAAATCACATTTGCAATTATATTAAAAATATAAACAAGCATATCGCATATCGTTATGTACAAAGCATAGTATACAGAAATCAATTTAGCAGGATTTTTGACATTTTAATATAATCCAGTTTATGGTTTAATTAAAATAATCTCAAAAGCTTTGTGAGTTAATGACAATATAAAGTACTCTCCACATGAAACAAACAATGCAGAATAAATNATGCTGTTGGTAGTGGCATTACAAGCATTGAATATGAGCACACTGAAACCTGTCCTAGTGGTGCTATATAAGGAAAGCAGGGGCCAGACTGGCCATCTGGCACTTCTGGCAAATGCCAGATGGGCCACTTGTGTTATGGGCTACTACCAAGTGCTGCTGGAGAGCTTCAGCCATCCACCAATCAGTATGCTGACAGCCAAGATGATAACTATCAGCAGTCTAATTGGTGGATAGCTCTACTTGGGCCTGTGTGCATTAAATGCCAGTGCTGATTTTTAGTCCCAGTCCGACCCTGTGGAGAGTAGTTTCAGACTGGTAGAGGGAACATTAATGTGTAGGGTATCAAGGGAAAGTCAGTTTATGGCAGGTAGACAGGCTAAAGCAAAACACTACTTCAAAGGAGACACATGATAATGAGTATGGGCAGTCTGGCAACTTTTAGCNTGGGGGGCAAGCTTCTCATAGGAAGAAGTTGTAACTTACCTGTCCTGTGATACCGTGCAGTCTCCCTACAAGCTTCTATGCAGTGTAATGGCTGACCAGCACTCTAGCCACCACTGACTGGTTGTCGGTTGGTAATTAGAAGAGGTTGACTATCAGCAGTATGACAGTGGATAGCCATAAGATCACAAGGTCATGAATAAGTGTTACAGTTGCTTCCATTGTCAGAATTGTTCAAATGTCCCCTTAAAAATACAGGCATTGAAGACATTTAATTATCAGGAACCTAGGCATAAAATAATGTACAATGAATGATTGCACATAGATTGAAAGTTGCAAAATAAAAAAAAACTACAAAACTAAGAAACTTATTTTCATTAATGCTATTTTGATATATTAGTTATCTTTATGTAACAAATTGCTTCTTTAGTGATGAGACACATGAAAAAAACAGTATTTAGTACTTATAAGAATGAAGGAGACACTCCTGTTTATAGTAAGTTTCATGACAATAGGAGATTTGGTTTTCCACTGTATTCCAAGCGCTTGAACTGGATCTGATCAGATTTTACTTTGTGTGTTTTGTGTGCAATCATATAATCATCGTCTTATCAGGCATAAGAGAATGATCTGACTGACTCCTTCAACTAGAGAGGTTGGTTGTGATTGTAAGTAGTATTTCATTGAACAGTATAGGAGTGCCCTCTACATACCATTCTAGACTTCCTCACTGCTGTCATCTAATGTCTCCAGAAGTTGGAAATGTTAAGGTAGACAATCAGCAGTCCCCTGATGGCCAACCTGTGACACTCCAGATGTTGTCGAACTACAAGTCCCATCATGCTTTGCCAGCTTGTGCTAAAGACTCAGCATTCCAAACTCCTGGCAATTTATGATGGGATGAGTGTCACAGGTTGACCATCTGGNCAGTAGTCTGTTGCTGNCAGTACAGTGGTGTGGTCGCACATTTGTATGAATATGGTAGAACTATGGTTATGGACCTTTATCTATCTTTTGCTTGGGGATCTAATTGCATAAGTGTAGCCAGGGTGTTTGTGTGTCTATCCTAGGGATTCAAGGATAGTCATGAAAAAAAACAATAATGTTATTACATCACAGTGTTATCACATCACATATTAAGTAATAATAGTGAATCATGCACTACTAAGTATGAAAATTACCCTTATGCCTTTTAAAACNAGAAAATTCTGAGCTATTTTTGCCATAACCTTAGAGAAAGGATGATGCAGCATTTTCAAAGGTTAAGATAGATGACAAGAAAAACACTGCAGTATTTAAATGGCATGTTTTACAGGCAATTAATGGTATAACACAGATAGGTATAACCTCACCTCTTCTATTTGTTTGACAGTTCATGCAAAAAAAAAAGAATAAAACACTGTTATGAACTTAAATTGTCTGTACAATCAATAACCCATTACTGGATGTAACAGTGGCTACAGGAAGTACACAGAGATTTTAATGCACTGAATTATGCATGTCGCTCTCATTTCACTGTCTCCGAGTGGATTGAAAGTGGAGGTTGTACTGACTGGGAGATTTTTCTGCATAAAGTCCCTGCAGTGAAACACTACATATTGTCAAATGCACGAGATATGGTGTTGGCTGCAAGGCTCAAGAAGAAAATTCCTGGGCTTAGAGCACTGAATTTCTCATCTAAAGAGCAGTTCTGCAATATTCACAAAATCTAGCAGTCCTGATTAACATGCAGTTGATTACAATCAGGACAGAGGATATTCTTGTACATGCTTTTTGCTGAGATTGCATGGTGACATCCCTGTATTTCTTTTCTGCTGCAGACGCTTACTATGTGGAGCATTTTGATGGGACTAACTTCCATATTACATCTGTATTGTCTATAATGAAAAAGTGCCTGTGTCCAGGTAGGAGAAATATTTTAGTTGTGTGTTTTAATAGACTATTAATGGATATGCTGATACAGTGATATTCTTACAATGCACTANATTGATTGCTCATATTTCATGTCGGAAATACACAGTCAGGATTATCTGATAGCTGCTTTTTTTCTGACTCCCATTATGCAGCATGAATGTACTCTGCAGTATGCTACAAATTGTGCTGTCTTCTGCATAAACTGCATGCAGTGTCTGCCTACAGGCTGAGTTATAAGCTACATATGAGCAGAAATATTATATTTTAAGTCTTGTATAAAATTGCCTTCAATGTCATGTCCAAATTCATTGTTATTCTTTACAACTGCATCATTTGTCTGTGATAACTTTATTATGTGGTAGCTTCATCTTCTTAGTTCTCATATTGCAGGATAAAGTTGGGAAATGCTAAATATCATTCCAAATACTTATATACTTATTTTGATAACACATGACATACTTGGATAAAAGTAGGCAAATACTTTTACATCATTTGTGCTGTGATTTTCCTCTTGAGTGTTTTATAAATGTTCTTCGATGTGCCTTTTAATAGCTATAAATGATTAGCTAAATGCCGTAGCTATCAGTGCATATGGTTGGGTAATTTTTGATATTGGCTTGTGGTTTAATATAATTTTAACTATAAAGAATACTTCCATTTATGGCATTTGGTAAAATTACCAAACCAAACAAAGGCACATTTGGCAGGGTCATCTAATGGGGGTTTGTTCTTTCTTGGTTTTCTGACCATGAAATTTGTGTTACTAAGTAAGGCCATATACAATGGTATTTTTCCAACAATCATGTTTATTCAAACAGCATGACATTGTCAATGTNAAGTCATGTCAGTATATTGAAGTATTGTATTACATTATTTCTCTGTTAACTACTTTTTCTACTTTATCTGAAATAAGTCATCGCATTTCATCCTGTGCATTTAAATAGCTGCTTTTTCATGTACATTTGCTGGGGTTCAGCTACAACAATCCTGAAAAGAATATTAATGGAATAGTGATGGCAGAGCTCTTCATAAAATGTCTGCTATGTGTAGAAAATACCTTCCACCAAGCAGAATGCACTGTAAACATTTTCTGTTTTGGTGATCAAGAACCCATTACATATCACTTACATGTTTATGTTATGAGGAACCTTTTTTGGGATCTATAACTTTAATACCAGACACAAAGAATCTTTAATACAAATTTGCATTCAATACACGTATTGTTTAGGAATTACATGGAAAACTAATAACCAGGAACATAGCATGTAGACTTAAGTGTCATAGTTGAATGAGCTCTCTGAGTTTTTCAGTCACATGGTTAATCCATTCCAGGCAGCTAAATTACCTCATAATCCTATAAATGAAGATCACAGAATCTGTGTCTATTATAGTGCTGCTTGTGAAGTTCGCGTGATATATACTGAAGACCTAAAATCTTGAATTTCCATATTAATGTAAGAAATTAATAAGAATGTGAATTTTGAACAACAAAAGAAAAATCCTTTCCCTGGATATTAACAGCAACATATTGTAAAAGATAAACATATCAATAGTATACAATAGCATTTTGCCGCTTGTTTACTGGATACAATATATTTGTATTGTCAATAGTTTTGCTAGTGATAAGGATATTGTAGTCATANCATTTGATAGAAACATGATGCTAGCCAATGAATCCATCTCTCATTTCTTGTCTACTGCATATGTAGAATAGAATGACATTCAGGTAACAAATATTGTCCANTCATGCTGTAATATAAGGGACAGGTAAATAATGCAAAATTAAAGCATTTAAAGAAAGGGTCAAATTTTATTAAACATATTAAAATAATTTTAGCTAGTTAGCATAATTGAAACAGTTCTTTCTGGCCAAGTTGCCCAGAACATGGCATGGCCTCATTAAGGAACTGGGACCTAATATAATATTGCTTAGTTATATAATCAAGCAAGCATCCAATAACCTACAGTATGAGGAGGTAATTTTCAAGGCACAACACTACATATGTGTATATCATTAAAGACTTCATTGCTACTGATTGGCAAGACCCTATAGACTCTATTCTACTATTTCCAATGCATAAAAGCATTGTCGATCCATTATACCCTACTAAAAGACAGATGACTATCATTCCATTAAATCGAGACTAACATATTGGAAGCTAAAAATCCAGTTTTTATGTACTGACCAAATACTGAAAGCTTTTAAGGTTTCCTTTAAGTTGCTCCTGGCCTGTACATATACTGATCTATTTTTNAACACCTATTATTATACATACTTATTGCCTCTCAAACACTATCAGATGGNAATGTCCCTTGTCTTTGGTGTCAAACTGTAGAAGGGGACCTATATCATTGCCTTTGGGCATGTCCCGTTATTAGATGATTTTGGCTCCATATATAAATCATTGTGATACCAATAATCTGGTCAATTATGTTCCTTTGGATCNTGAATGGGCAATATCTGGTATCCTGCCAGAACAACAGAGCTTTTTCCCTGGAGGAACGTCTAGCAATTATTGCTGCAGCACTTAAGACAATACTGTAAGTCTGGTTAAGTCCTTATGCCCCTCATTTCTAGATGTTCTAATCCAAATTGCACACTAAACTGAGAAATGTTTTTTTTCACATGGGAATCCTATATTGATACACTAGATATCTAACGGGAAGCCTGGTTGCTTCAGTGGATAGCACAAATGCCTATCAGCGCTGAGGTTGTGAGTTCAATCCCCATTCTGTCTCAATTCCCCACTGTACGGTGCTNCGGACACTTTGTAGTGTATAATAAATAAGCATAAATAATAATAGATGCTTATACTAAAGCAATTGCATATTACTTTTAATTATACATCTTGGTATCCTATCTTTGATTATACATATTGGTATCCGTCCATTGTTTGCAATATTTTATACCATTTTAATCATTTGACTGGCTCAACATTCTTACTATTTCAAATAGTTTTATGATACATGTTACATTTAACAATAAATGTTATATGCAGCTGGAAATGTATTTTAAACATTTTACATGCTTTCATAATATGTATTTTATTGATAAATGTTGTTTAACATTTGTTTGTTATGCAAACTCAATAAAGAAAAGTTTTAGAAAACAAATAAAGGAACTAGGACCTGATCCAGACTTCTGTAATGGGGGNATTTTCAGATTTTAGGCTCTCATTCTTTGTGACACCAGCTCCTTTTCCTAGGCCTTTGGAACATGTGCTGTGGCTGACATATCAGTTCATGCAGTAGCAGTTATTCTGCTTGTATNTCAGGTTTAAAGGTTCCCTTTCTTCAGCTGTATAAAGGAACTGCAGTTTGTATATTATAGTCTATAAAGGTTTTTGGGGGGACATGGTAAAGTATCTATGAAGTACAAGACTTCAATTACTTTATTGTAACTAGAGTGTGATAGTCATTTGTATTTCTCTTTCAATGATTAANATTATTAAAATGGTTGAACAGCCTTAGACATTTTATATAGCTCTAAACAATGTCACATCAGGCTCCCTACAATGACCAGGGTGGAGAACCCATGGCTCTCAGTCTGGTTCTTTGCACTGAATCGTGCGGCTCCTGCCCAAACGTATAGATATATAGAAATAACTTATTTTAGGTTATACACTATAGTTTTCACACTATTTCCCTTATATGAGTCAATTCATGGTGTCTCAGCTTGAAAAGAGGATAACTATAATAATCAAAAAGGAATTCAGGAGTGACAGTATTTTTCTTTNGATTACAGAGAACTGAACTGCACTTGATAAAATGAGGGAACAGTTTTACAAATACCAGGTTATATATGCCTTTTCTGATGTTTTTTGTTAAAGCAACAATTGCTTTATAAATTTCTCNGTATTTTTTCATATTCTTCATATTTTTTTCATATTTCATTGATTTAATAACCAGGGACCTGATTCAGGACGCTTTAATTCAGAGCTGCACAAAAGCGCAGCTCCGAATCAAGCGCAGGGAGAGGGGTATGCCATGCGCCCCTCATCCCTGCGCTAAGCTAAAAAGCGCAGAGGCTCCGGATGCTGAATCAGGAGGCTCTGCTAATGATTACCCGCAGTGATTGCTGCNGTCAAAAAAGCCAGCAGTTAAAAAAATTATTACAAAAAAACGCATATACTTATTTGTTTTTAAACACAATATTTTTAATGTTTTATTTTATTTTTTTTACTTTTTTTACACAATAATAAGGCAGGTAATTGTCCATAGGGCATTACCTGCCTCAACGGCACTACGCTCAGCCTACACCATGTCTGGAAATGGGGTAGGCTACGCTTGTAATTAGCAGGGCTAAGCCACGCCCCTCCATGTCCCATTTATCATTTCCATATGGCGGAGTCACACAGGTACGGAGGCGGGCTTTGCTCCTGCCTCCATGCTATTCAAAGCATGCACAGATCAGCAAACTTATCAAAACAAAAGAAGAACAGCGGTTCCTTTAAAACTGCACTCATCATCCTGTACAGATTCCATAACATAAAATATAACCTTTAATTCACNTATTTAAAATATTTCCGTTCTGTGAGAAATAACGGCGAAATATAGATAAAATATAGATCAAGAAATTATGTGAAAAAGAAAGAATATATAAGTGTGATTAAAATTACTCAATACGCCCTGTGGCAGTCTAACAAGTAACCCAAATTGTTATTCCCCACAAAAGGTGTTGGGGAAGGGGAATTTTATAAATCCTCACTAGCCCACTAATCTCATGCTCTATTATATGCTAACTATTCTTTATAA
>JABWIB010006379.1:0-17683 GCA_016617825.1 Platyplectrum ornatum
CGAACAATACAATACAAGTGAAGTACCACTGATCAGTCCCATTCTATCCTCACCCTCTCTTTAATTGCTTTTTCACATACATTCCCCTTTTACACCTGTTCTGGTTCTAGCCTTTCCAGTGTCCCTATATGCCACCAGACAGTGGTTCACACACCACCAGTGGTACATATAGCACTGGTTGAGAACCTTTGCCCTAGCAAAAAGTTATTACAGTTGATACTTATAAACACATACTTTAATCTAGCAAGCAATAGCTATGTTAGTTACAAAAATATATTATATTTAACCGCAGATAATAGCGGTTANAATCTCAATAAGGAATAAAGAGGATCATTACACCATTTTGAGTCACTTTACCCCTGACTATACTTACAGCTAACATCCATATCTGTGACATTACACTGTATATGGTAATAGTAACAATTATTTGTGTAGATTCTCACTAATACTTTTGGATAAGGAAAGATACATATAAATGTAACATCTGTACAAAACCCCACAGATTACATAATGCAGGTGACAGCGTCTATTTCAGCCATGTATCTTCTAATTTTNCATACGGTGAAAGTTAACCGTCATTGTTTGGTTGCCAGACAGAGGAGGGGGGCATTTTTCAAAGAANGAGGTGTAGTAGAACNNGAGGGCATGNGTATAAACTGGAGGGTGGTAGGTTNAGNGGAAATGTGCGAAANAATTATTTTACTGAAAGAGTAGTGGATAANTGGAATAGCCTCCCATCAGATTCAAGCTCTCACTTTNCTTTTTACAGGTCAGAATGTCAGCTAGAATCTGTTTCTATGGGCTTCAGAGGTTTATCCACACAGTGGCCCTTTCCCTCTTGGCTGCCCCAGGACACTGCTAAGGATTCCNAGCAATGCTGACAGATTCGCAGGTAAGCATAGGAGCTGCCATGTGGATACACCTGTGTGGTCACCCTGAGTGTTTCCAATATATTCCATTTGGTTTCTGGATTTTCAAATACGTTTCTGGCCTATCAATGCAGGTATTATGGTCTGCAGCTATTACCACATATTTAGTATGCATTTTACCCGCTTCCTTCCATCTGGCGACACACTGAAGCTGGCCATTCGCTAGGACGATATAGTTCTAGTGTACATCAGTCCTGGTTCTAGTAAAGGTGCCCAGCTGCCACCTGTACCGGAGCCTGGTACCCAGTCCTCTCTGGCGTGTCTGAGGTGAGATTTTATTATTATTATTATTATCTACTTTGACCAGTGCACGATATGGTTATCTATCGGGAATTTGGATTTATCAGTGCTATCATCACTTTAAGCTGGTCACACATTAGACAATGTTTAGCCCAAATCCACAACACATTGGGCTAATACCTGTCTGGGCCAGCTCTCTGCATGTACTGTGCACGTTATATTATAACTCTGAGTAAGACATAATGGAATACATACCTTCCAAGTACATTAACCCGTTATAAGTGAAAAGAGAAACGTAACTGCTGGTAAGTGTCCGGGGAAACTCACCAATGCTCTAACTATGACTACACCTGCACTACATGAGAGGCAGCCGGGCACGCTGCCGGGAGTGCGCATGCGCCGTGCCCCCGGAAGTGGCTGGGAAGACACGTGTGGCGCAGGACGGCATGGCTGTGGACAGGAGTTCAGACATGGATACTGGAGACTCTGNACCGAAGACAGAGAAACCCGGGGCCGCCCGCCGTGTCCTGCAACAGAACCGGGTGTTCCTGGACTTCTTCTGGGACATCGCCAAGCCCGACCAAGATGTTAGACTGGCAGCTACAGAGAACCTGATTCAGTACCTGAAATCCAGCGACAAGGTGTGTGAGTGCATGTAATAGATACTATCTGCATCAAAATGCTTTAATACAATTACACTATCACTAGTGATAAAATCCTACATATCAACAGTGTATGAAAAAGATAAGTACCACTTTTCAGATCACGCAGATATACCATATATATATATATATATATACATACATACACACACACACACACACACACACTATTTAAAGAGAAATGTGTCCCTTAGTAGCACTGGTTGTGAACCCCTGGTCTATAGCATAGGTTNCAGGCTTTAGTTACCCATTACCTGCTAGACATGTACACTTGGCTGCACGCAAGGCAATTTATAGGCCAATGTAACATGTGGAATTGGGCTAAAAAGCATCTTGTGGCCAGCAACCATTGAAATACATGGAGATAAAACACAATATCGCAATCAATCCCAATTCCTGGTTGATATCGTGCCCTCGTGTGCTAGCTGCTGCAGAACACAATACATGAAGAATAGATTGAGGGGATAAAACAATACTCACGGTCTACTGTCTCGCATGTTTTACAGGAAGATGAACTGAAATACACCTTTAAGAGACTTGTGGAAGGCTTGGCAGCCACCCGGGAAGCAGCTCGGCCAGGATTCAGCTTGGCATTAGCCCAGGTTTGTAGTATAGTGACAGTTCCGGTGTATTTTTATTCTATACAATCTGAATTATTTGTCATGATCTTGGACATTTGTTGCTCTAAACTCTCTGTTCAAATTATTGGCAATAGCGTTATTCAACCATTATGTTCCTGAGTCTTTGTTCTTTGAAAATACAGGTTCTGCAGTGCTTTGAAGAAATTCCACTATCTTCTGTATTGGAAAACATCAGTGAGAAATATAACCTTCAGAGGTTAAATAAGGTGTGTAGTTAGATTAACATTTCTTATTAATGGTATGTTTAGAAAGCTGCCTTTGTAAAGAAATCTGTAAACTATTCAGTTAGGAAGTTATATAATCGACTTCGATTGACCATTATGTCTTAAACAAAGCATGTTTGTTTTTTTTTTGTAGCCTTTTGACAACCATGCCCCCTCCCTCCCTGTCACACTCTGCTAATATAGTTTATGTATTATTTGGTTGTCACTTTTTGTATTTTGTTTATGCTATTTAAGGATCATTTAAATTCATGACACAGCAAATAAATGCTTTACCATAGGTAACCAGACAAGATGTATTGTTATAAAGTTAACGGCTGTAGTATATTTTATGTACAGTATTGATTGGCTGCATGCTCATTATAAAAAAACCTAAAATACAAATTAACCTGATGTGTGTGACAGTGTCAGATTATTCTTTGATTTATCACAGCCAACTGTAGCAGCTATGTGGTGTTTACAAATGACAACATGCAGTAAACCCATACGTAACTGTGAACACATTTTTGGTTTCAGAAGTCATTGCGGAATGCAATCTTTGGTACCTTTTTTGGTATTCTTGCATTGTTCCAGTCCGGTCGTCTTGCCAAGGTAACACTCAGAATTCTGTTTGTAGACATTTTTCATTTTTATGTTCGGTGCACTGGCACTTAAATTGCTACTGAAACTTGCGTCACTGTGTCACATTTCCTTCCCCGTTTTCCTTTGTGGAGCAGATAATTTGGAGACTACTGTAAATAGCATTCTCTTTTTCCCCATTCCCTCTGGCAATCCTGCAAAATTGAATCCAGTCAGTCTTGCAGGATTCAGTGGACACTGGGACCAAAGCTGGCCACACACTGCAGTGACTATCAACCATACAATTATTATTGGGACAAAAATCACTGTATTGTGTGGTGCCTTTTTGTCCAAAACCCCTGATTTATTGTCCCAGAAAAGCTTCAATTCTTTACTGCCTAATGTTTTGATAGGGTAGTGTGTATGGNCATTTCAGNTAATCGTACTCTGTTTTGCTGATCATTGTTTAATTCTGTGGCGTGAATGTTTATGAATTCATGAATGTGCATATCACACATTAAAGGGAACACAGCTTCATATGTAGGTCAGCAGATGCAAGTGTCTGTATTATTTAAAGTGGCTGTCAGTCATCTGCAGGACTACCTTTTATTATATAAATCTTCTTAAAATTTCAGAGGCAAAAGCCATAATTCTCTCATAATGTGTGATGATGANAGAAAAATTGTCTGGTTTCATTTTACCCTCTACTTCAATAAAGAGAAGTATACAATGTATACTTCAATGTATTCACTGTATGCAATGGAATTAGTCATTTAATTAGTTTTTTAAGTCTGCATCCCAGTCGCTCCTGTATGCTCTCTGCATTTTGAGATTATAACAAATAACTTTTCCTTTTTGTTTATAGGCCTTTATTGTATTAATTTTATTTTAATTATTATTTTAGGATACAAATGTGCTCCTTCAGTGTGTACAGTTGTTACAGACTTTGGCACAGTACAGAGAATACCTGAAAGATCTGCCCAGGAAGACATTGGTGGATATTTTATCTGAAGTGAGTTTGGTCTTTTGTTTTTTTTTTTGTAACAAAATGTACATGATATAGTCGCTGTATTTGTATAGGCACACTGACATAAAATAACTAATACTTCTACATGGTATTTTACAGAGCAGTAACTTACCATTGTTTCTATTTATAGCTAAATATTAACTGATTTACAAAGGCTTTGGCACAGAAGCAAAGGGGAATAGATACCTCTGTATACTGCTAATCTAAGCTAATTAACCTCTAACTGGTCTTTCTATATGTAAAAAAAATTGCAGAAACTCTGAAACCTTCTCCTGCATGATAGTCTAGTCTGGATAATGCCCTTCAACCAATCTCTCTTATATTCCATTTTGTCTGTTATATTTTTATGGTAATTGGCTCATACTTTATAAGAGCCTTTTAAGGTCACCTCTCCGATTACCACAATAAATGTGAATCTGTTCTCCCACACTTAAAGAACTCCCATGCAGAGAATAGAACCNCCATAGAGAATTATTTATATAAAGAATATTACTCCATATGGTTGGGGGGTAGAAGTTCCACCTTTACATTGTGGCCAGGTACAGCTTCCAATGTTGTTTGTTTATCCTTGTGAAATACTTCATTCTTGGTCTCTTAGCTTTGTAAATGTTAGAGTTTTAGTAGTCACCTCATCATGTTGTTGTAATGTCCCAAGGATCTGAGAGACAAAAAAATAGAATTGTTTTTATTTTTCTTTTCTCCTAATTACTACTTTTTAATCACCAGGTTCCAGAATCCACATTTGAAGAAGTGGTCTTTGGTGCCCTGCATCCTGACTTGACATCTGCATTCAGCACTCCAGAGCAGCTGCAGTTGCTGCTTGTAGGAATACAGAAGTTTCCTGGAGTTCTTAAACCCAATAAGTTGAAGAAACTGCTTGGATCATCTAAAATTATTACATTGGAAAACATCCCAAAGTATGATCACATAACTAACTGTGCAGCTTTGCCACATACAGTATATAAAATAATACCAGTTGGTTTTAGTAGTATTCATGCAAGGTTTATGGTTTAATCTAACTTTCTGTGTTGGTTGAATAAAATGCAGTATGTGTCTCAGCACCACTGTATTTAGAGCTTATTTATTTTTTAATGACCTGTTCTATCCTTTCTTCCAGGCTGGTGGATCTATTAAAAATGGCTGCCAAGTCTGTAAAAAAAGACCAGTGCTTACCAGGTGTAGCGCTGGATTTGCTAAAGATCTCCCTGAAGGAGGATGTCTTTGAGCTGTTTTGGACAAATGTTGTGGAACGTGGCCTGATGGTGGAAAAAAGTGGACCTTGTGTGTATGTTTCACTGTATTGTACCTTTTTATATTACGTTAACNGTTTATCATATTGTATCAGTGTATTGCATAATTCCTTTCAATTGTTAATACTTTTATGTTACGATTAATATATGGAAGCCCAGGCTTTTATGTGTTTGCATCTATTTGTATTCCTATTATTAGATTAAATTTGGGTATAAATGATTGCTAACTAACGAGTAGTAGGCACTTAANTGTTATTACTTACCAATGTTTCTTCTCTCCTTTTTTATCTTTAATGCTTTATTTGGTTTTAGATCCAATAAATTATTTATGCATATGTTGTGTTCACTATCTGTTAGACCAAAACTTGGCATTTGTTGGNAGTCTGGATCTGGTCACAGTGCCTAAACTCTTTTTGGCTCTCAATTTTGTTAAGAATTAGGATTTACTTATGTTTCTCTCAATGTTTAATTTCTACTATGTCGGTCTCTGCCTCCAAGCTATGCAACTTATCAACTTTCNTTTCAGTGAATTATTTTTCATGTATTTCCTTTTCTTCAGATACATGAGCTACAGGTTGCTGGGTGCTTCTTTACCTCTATTGGATATCAAACAGCTGCAGCTTATCCTTCGAAGTGAAGTCATGTTGTCTTATGGATCCCATGTAGTCTCCAATCAGGTTGAAGCTTTAGTATACATTTTGTGCTGTATCAACGCCACTCCTGTAACTAGTCATAATAATTAGACCTTATGATCATGTTGTAGGTCAGGCAATATATTTTTATATAGGTCTTATTTATGAACTAACTAGCATGGTCACATAAGGTTCATTAATTTTAGTGTCTTGTCACTGCAACCATTTATGCTGAGTGCAGATTTATTTTGTTCAATATTTCTTGAAAACATTCTGAGGCTGGCGTATGTTATCAGTAATCAAATGAAATAAGTGCAAAGAGAAATTGTTGATTATTAACTGTCAGGATAGAAATGCAAGAAGTTGTGCTATTATGACTCAATTACACTGGCCACAGATTCTATAATTAGGCCATTTATTCACACACATAGAACAATGCCACACACCCACCGCTATGTACTCCCCCTATTATCTGCATATATCTTGTCTTGCGTGATGCTATTCTGGACCTATTGAATGTATACTACCACAAAAGAACAAGAATTGGTCCTTCTCAATCTAATGCACACTACAATATATTATTTCATACAGTGGACAAAAAATATACCCCGTCGTCCTATGTTTTTTAATCACTAATTTCTATTCTATATCACTTCTTACTTTTAAGTTATTTCGCTCTTAGACAGTCATCCATGATTTTAACTAATAATGAATAAAATATTATTTCAAATAATTTCCCTTATGAAATATAGCTATGCATAATACTTTTGCTTTCTTACTATATTAAATACATTCTTTTTTTTTTCTCTTANCTATTTATTTTATGTAGAGTGCAGATCGATTTAAATTTGCACCGGAGATGAATAACTACGTTGATGCNTTCCTGAAAGATTGTGCAGATGAAGAGAATCAGCTAACTGTTCTTATTGGCTTCTCATTGCTCACTAACCAAGGATACCCAGTGGTGTCCAGTGTGTGGAAAGTGATCCAACATTTAAAGCCGNCTGCTTTACAAAAATATATTGACTGGTTGAAGAAAATGTTTCTTACACCAGACATAAGTTCCTGCCTGGATTTTAGCACCAGTCGTCAGAAAGAAAATCAGGAGCATCAAAAAACGTTAGTAGCTATCTATTTTTTTTATTTATTTATTTTTATTGATTTTAAGCTGTTCTATTACCTGCATAATCCTTTACAGATTTATATTTATAGTTAATCTGTGTAGTCGGTGTTTACGGTTTGTTTTTATCTTTCAGGACTGAACATTTTGTTTTTCGACTAAGAAAATGGATTATTCCACGACTTGCCAGTATCATTGAAAATCCACTGGTGGGAAAACAAGAAGCTCAAGTCCAGGAGATTGCACAGTAAGTTAAAAAATTTTGAGCTGCATATGTAATGTTTTTGTGCATATTTTTGTATTGTACTCCATTTTATAGTGTGATCTTAATCTTTTACACAGGTTTATCTTATTCCACGCTTTTTTTGAAGCCCAGAAGTCCGTATCCGATATCCCAGAAACTGAGGCACGTCTGTCAGTACCTTTAGATGACAAAACACGGACACATGTGGCGGATTCTTTTTTCAGGTGAGGATGCTTTGGCTTTTATTTTAATGCCATTTGCTCTGACTGTGACTGAGTTCACACAATTTGTGAGTTAGTTTTTGTACTCATGCATTGNGCCTTCATGGACATAATTATTATCAATTGTGATAGATACATCATGTTGTATTTGTTTTCTGTTCTCTTGTTTATGTTTTATAAAAGATGGCAGTAGAAATATACACCAGTAAATATGAATAAAATAATTAAGTAAAAAAAAAGTAAAAAAATAATTAAATCTATAAAAAAAAGTATAATGAAGGAAAATGATAATCTCTTAACAAGCCTATTTGCTTAATGTTAAAGTAGCTTTTAGATGGCNCCTACTTTTCTCCATTCATGTGTTGGTGAAATAAAGAAACTCTTTACCTTCTGCCATGAACATTGCTGCTTATGTTCCCATGCTTTTAATTGTATTTAATTACCATTTTCAAACAAAACCACCAAACNAATAGTATTATATTATAGCACATTTTCGAGAAGTCTGTGCTGTAACATCCTGCAATAAGTTTGTTCCTTTCTAGTTTTCTGCTATTTTCTATTTTTAATTGTCTATTTTACCTACCCACATTTATTGGGATATGCAGATTTTGTTTTCTATGAAATCAGAAATCCTTCATTTTTCTGTGTAACATTTANTGATTATATATATTTCTGGATAGTAAATATTAATCGTGCTGTCATTTTCCAGCCTGCTTCTTCATCTTAATGGTTTGCCTGTGTTGGGAGAACACCCTGCAGATAACACGTCAAAAGAAAGGCAGCCTTTTGGGTTTACTGCAGATGGCCGTTTGTGGATTCATTGCATGTTGAACTATGCAAACCTGTTAATGTCCAGTAAGAAAGCTGTCAAGACTGTTAAGCCTTTCAGTGAGGAACAAAAGGAAGCTTGGGATAAGTAAGACCTGTTCAATATTTCAATAAGTCAATATTTCACTTATAAAAAAAAAAATATATAAAGCCTGCATTAAACTTGCCATTTGTTAATTTACTGCATTGTATCAATATCAATCAATATTTATTATTTTGCAAAGATACTAGTTTAGTTTCTGTAACTAGTTTTTACATTTATAAATTGGTCTTTTATTGTAGCTGTAATNGGCATAGGAACTCTTATGATCTGTACAGTAAAATTTACTTTTTCCTGTTTGCAGGATGCTTCAGTATGTGGAACAGCTACAGAAGAAGAGAAAGAAATCCAATAGTATGGAGTTGTCNGCGTATCAGCAGTTGTTGCTGTTAGTGGGAGTTCATCTTTTTAAGGTTATAAAACTTATTAAACTAATTAAAACATCGAAATGTTTAATGCACATTAACATAACTGCTGACTTTCTTGAGAAATAGTGCCTAAAACAAAATGGGTAAAAATAGGTTTATAACTTCCTTCAATTGTTCTGCATTTTNTTTATTTTAGTGCCCATGTAGTTGAGCTGTGAGGCTAAGGAGTTACTATTTGGTTNCTCCTCTGTATAAAATCCCTCTGGGATTCTTGGTTTATATTTTATAGCTTTAATGTTCTAGGTGGAAGCATTCATTCACCCCCCTTCTCAACCAGAACATAGGGGTCAGGGGAGGGAGGGGGGTCGGTCTACAGTAGCTGAGAAGCTGGTAATGGAAGAAAATTTTTAATGAGATGGCTTCCAAAAGCCAAATTATAGGCAGGTTTTTTTATGTGGTAATTTGAAAAATCTGTTACATTCCCATTGAGGACTTGCTATACTCAAAGATGCCATGGACCATTTATATGACGACATCCTGAAATGTTTATAAGTCTCTCCATATGCCAACCTCTGGACCCAGGTAGTCATGGCTATTGGTGCTTTTAGCTACAGCCCGTAACGCTACTTGTGAAGTTCTAATTCAGAGCCATAGAAGTTCCTTGATAGGTTTTGGGGGGGGGAGGGGAGGATTCTTCTATCTATCCTTTAACTGAAAAGGTTCCATTTTTTTTATGACTTGGAGCTTTGTAATGCCAGTTATACAACTATTTTTAATGTTTTCATTTCCTTAGACACCCGAGGAGAGTGTGGACCTGTTAAATGATATTCAGAACTGTCTGGATAACGCGCTCCTCAGAAAATCCAAAAGGAAAAAGGCAAATGAAGGTTTGTTATTATGGTCTGTAGTGTTTAGGGAAATAATAGTTTTAATTAGTAACTGATGATGATTCTTTAGTATATCTAGTTTTCAATTTTCTGATTTTGTAAAGAAAGTTATTATGGCTAGTTTTGAATTTAGTTCTCATAGGCTATAGCTCAATTATCACTCCTTGTATTGAATAAAAATCTAGATATTACATGTAGGAGAAGTGAAGATGATATATAAATGTGTTATAATAAGTCAACTATACTATTACAAAACCTAATGTTCCAATCTGCGAAATACAAGATTGGGGTTCAACAAGTCCTTTATACATTTTTTTTCTACAACAAGGAGTGAATTGGTAAGAATTCCTTTTTGAATAGTTATTTTACATACATAAAAGGCA
This sequence comes from Platyplectrum ornatum, assembly GCA_016617825.1. Classification (NCBI taxonomy): domain Eukaryota; kingdom Metazoa; phylum Chordata; class Amphibia; order Anura; family Limnodynastidae; genus Platyplectrum; species Platyplectrum ornatum. Next base: position 10,252 of record JABWIB010006379.1, read on the forward strand.
TGTTATTTGATGTTATTCTTGAANTAGTAAACACATTCTCTAAAGTATATTGTTCTTAATTATTTACTAAACATATATTTGTAAAACTAGCAGTGCATGACTGTCTTTGCTCTGATTTTATTTTCATTTGACAGATGAACAGGAACCTGAATGGGTGGAGGTGATGGTGGAAATTCTTCTGTCTCTGTATTCACAACCAAGCAAACTTTTCCGAGTGGTGTCTAGGAATGTTTTCAGGAAGATTTGTCCATATATGACCAGTAATGCCTTGCAGCTGATCTTAAATGTACGTAGNATTCTCAGAACTGTGAACATGATTTCTTTTGTATGTATGCATATATATGTCATTATTATGTACAATTTTTTTATCCTAGGTTTTTGATCCGGAAGAGGAACATGATGAAGACGGTGCAGTAGTCATAACTGATGAAAAGGCTTTGAAGTCCCCTAATGACCAGGTCTGGTTGTTTTTTAATTATAGAAATATCTAAAATTTACCACATAGAGATATATTGACATATTTTATTAAATGAGATTTTTGTTTAGTTCTTTTGTTATAACCATTTGCCCAATAAACCAATGGAGATCCATTCTTATTGTTTAGCTGTGAAATGAATGGGATGTGTTGTAGGCATATGTCTTAAAAATTTTAGTTAGAGAATCTTATATTATAACTAGTTATATTCTATCTACTAACTTTCTTTATAGTTGCTTTAGCAAGTAAATCATTGCTTTAATTGCTGTTTTTGCCAACTGAAGGAAGAAGAGGGCAGCTCAGATGAGGACAGCAGTGAGGAGGGTGAAGAAGAGGATGAAAACAAAGAAAGTGATGATGACGACGACGATGATGCATCAGTTGAAGATGTGAATGAAGTGTTCCGAAGACAGCTAATGGATGTCTTACAAGCAGGCAAATCTGTGGTAATAACAATTCCACCTGAAGCATATTTGAAGCTCATGCTGTATGGTTTGATTGTATGGTGATGTGACATAACCAGATTTGCTGTTTCCTTGTTTTAGCAAGGAGAAGACAGCGATAATGAATTGGATGATGACGCCATGATGGCTCTTGATGAAAACCTTTCTGCCTTATTTGCGGAGCAGCAAAAGCGAATTCAGGCAAAGAAAGATGCAAAAGCCAAAATCCGCGAGGAGAAAATTTTACGGAAAAATTTCAAAATCAAGGTACTTTCTTTAAAAGTGTGTGCATTGTATAGTCCGTGCATTGTATAGTGTGTGCATTGTATAGTTGTCATATAAGAAATAATCTGTTCTACAATCATGAGCTCCTTATTAATTCACATNTTTTGTTTGCAAGGGTAACTGTTCTGCCTCATTCCTTTAAACACTGACATTTTTCAAAGGAGCCAACATCTTTCCAAATCTGTAGTAATGATGCTAGTCTGACCTGATTAATAATACCCCTGTCTATACTGCTCTCNAGTACTCTATGAAATGAAAAAATCATTGCTGCAATGACATGCTTGTCCACAAGGTGTCTCTATGCAGAATTATAAATCTGAGCAGTTTNAATGACTGTCATGTTGAAGTTTTAACTGACCTAATAATGTAAAACTATGAGCTCCGCAAAACCAAATCAGACAAAGCAACTTTATTTCATCAGATTTTGTAGCATCTGTTGACAGTACACACTGCTAAAGGCTTTTGCACGCACTGATCATTATCATGTGACTGGAGCGATAAACCTCCAGTGTGTTTTTTGCTTTATCAGATATATTGACCGATAAAGGTTCTGGTATTTTATGGTCCCTTTTTTATTGAAGTAAATAATGTATGACTTTTTCATTGTGTACAGGTACTAGACTTAATTGAAGTGTTTGTGAGCAAGCAATCAGAGAGTCCACTGGTGTTCAAAATCATTGAACCCTTGATTTCTGTAATAGAACAGAGTATGAATGCAGAGTCCAGTCAACTGGATGAGAACTTCCTTCGCAAAGCAGCAGACATTTTCATGTAAGTTCAGCTTTTCATATCCATGTAAAGATATGTAAATAGATATATCTGTTGGATAACCCATACACACCAATTATTTGCAGGCTAAACACTAGATCCTTTTGTATTTTCATATTTTTTACATAAACAATGCAACTCTTCTATTGCTCCATCGTTCTAACTTGCCTCTGGGTTTCATATGAATGAAGACTGTTTAGCCATTCTTCTGCTATGACCTACTTGGTTAGCAATGCCCAAACAATGACACATCTACAAAATTTCATTTCATTTTGCTGATACAATATTGAAAATANGTCTTAATTATTGCAGGAATGATTTGTGCAAATGCAAGCGGTTCTGTAAAGATGTGTCTGAACTTAAGGATGAGCTGCATGACATGATTGAGCGACTTTTGAAAAGAGCCAGCAAACAGAGCGATTCCTCTGTGGCTCTNTATTGTTTCAGGTGAGAAGGGGAAGGGTTGGTTCCATGCATTTGGTAATGTTACAACTGGTAAATGAAATGAGTATGCTTAGGTTTATAATGTGCATAAACAGAGCATAAACTCATTGCACTATGACATCGATCAATGCCACAGATTTCCCGATTTTTGGGGCATATGGAATTGAAGAGGAATTTTGAAAATCAAAACTTGTGTTTATAGAAAAGGCCAATATATATCCAATTATGCTACTGTGAAATCATACTTCGGAGTTGTTCTAGAATTATTACAAATGTGGCCGTTATCGGTCTGACTGGAATCAAAACGTTTGTTGTTATGACTTGCAGAAACTTGCTTATGAATTCTGCTCTTGTGTTATTGTTATCAGCCATATACCATAATGTGTGTTTTGCCATTTTCTGNGCAGTGCTTCGCTGTTCCTGTTCAAAGTGTTAAAGGGCGGTGGAGCAGCTGAGCCAGGGCAGAAGGACAAAAAAAATAGCAGCGATGATGCCTCTTCCCAAGTAAGTGTCATAAAGAAACATCTGTGTAATTGTCAGTACCATCAAATAGTGTCTTATTTGCAATTTTTCCTAAAATGAAAAGTAATGGGGTAAATCATAACTAGCTATTGTTTCTTTTCTTCAGGCTAATAATTTGGGATTCCTGGACCTTCAGCGGGTCATCACCCTCTATCAGGAATCTTTACAAGGGTTCATGACCAAACGGAATAGCCCTCTTACTGCAGCAATGTTTTTAGATCTCTTTAATCGGTTTCCTGTAAGTAATATTTCATGTTAATTTGGAAATAATGATTGTGTTGCCATTGTTTAGATGATTGTGAGCTGAGAGCACTAGGTAGGCAGTTATAGAATAAAAGTAGCAATTTAATAAGTAATTCATTTGGGTCCACTGGTTTTGAACTTAAAAGGCTATAAAGGTTATAAAGGTATCAAGATCTTCGTATTTATCTGTTCTCAAAATTAAAATTTCATATACCGGGGTCTAGAATCCATATTGCCNGATCATCCCAGGTATCTGCCAAGCATGGCTATGAGACACATATAAAAGTGACTTATTTTGTTACATCTTTACTACATTTTCCTCTACAGCAGAGGTTCTCAGCCACGGCCCTCAAGTACCACCAACAGCGCATGCTCTCCAGGTCTCCTCACAATCACGTCATATAATACAATCTGTGATATCATTTCTCATATACAACTAATCACTAATCACCACACCTGTGCTCCAGCAAGGGGACCTGGAAAACATGCTCTGTAATACCCCGTTCACACTGACTACCAGGGTAGTTTAAAAACAATAATAAAATAATTATTAAAAAATGAATAAAAAAACCCCACTTTTTTATTACAGGGTACACAGGGGGACATACATTGGATTTAAGGGCAATAGTGATGGGAGCTGTATCTCCCGAAGCACAACACTGATCAAGTTAACATTACCCGGGTAGGGTCCGTTCACACAAGACGCTACCCGGGACCAAGCAGGGAAAAACCCAGCTTTTGGCCCAGAAGTAGAGCCGGGCAGGCCTGCCTAGGTACTATTTTTAGCACTGTTCACACAGAGCGCACTACCCAGGCAGTTTAGTCAACCTGGGAAGTTGACTGAACTGCCCAGGTAATAGCGCTCTNTGTGAACAGGGTACAAATGATACTTGAGGATCATGGTTTAGAATCGCTGCTCTAGAGGACTGAACTGAACACACCCTTGGATTTTTGGCGTGGACCAGATCCAAAGTGTTCAGAACACAGCTTATTTAAGTGTGTGATTAACTGAAGTCTAGATGAAACATTCCAAAAACCCAATAAGTATGTGCTTTTTCCAAGCTATATTGAAGTTGCCAGTAGGTGGCAGTGGTGCATTATTATTGGTCTGCCTTCTGCTGTCATATCTATGTTCGGTGAATATAACACACTCACACACACTCACAGTGATCAGATTTATCAATACTCTAGTCTTTGTTTTGTATACATGGTAATTTTAAATAGTAAGATTCCTTTTACATTAAAAACCCACATTGATTTCAAGTATAATTTGCCAATACAATAACTTGTATTGATTTCTTTCATGTAGTTACTGCTGCATACGTTCACTATTTTTTCTCTGCAGTTCTTCTCCACATGTTTATATTATTATTTTGTTCACTTTTTATTTATTAATTTTTTTTATATTCAACAGTTTATATGCAAGCCTCTGCTGGGTATTGTAATAAGATCAATTAAAGATGGTGCACGACAACATCAGCAGGTTTGTTTTGTTTTATTTTTCATAATCTTCCTCCTGGTACAGTTGCAGACACTTTTTTTTTTAATTTGAAATATGAAAAATATAGAATAATTTAATTCTCATTTATGTGTTTTTAGCAGACTAATGTGCCATACAAGTTTAATTTCTAAGCTCTCTGTCATGGACTGGTCACAAGTTCTCATATTTGCNTTGCATAAAATTCCTTCCACAAATTGCAAGCCATGCACTCCTAAATTCCAGTAATTGTGTAGTAAGGTATGGAAAGGTTTGATGAAAACTATTAAATAACACCATGCTTCTGCCAGATGACAGCTAAAGGAGGTTAATGGTGGGCGGAATACAGTGAAAACAAAATCGATACATTTTGTTGTACCTTTAAGCTCATGCTAAATTATTTGACTGGTTTCGAATGATATGACATTAATAGTATNATGTCACAAATGAATTGTTGGTAAATTGGACATATAATTCTTTGCTCTAGTGCTGTGGTTAGTCACAGTTTGTATTTGATTAGTATACTCTTGGCAAGGTTTAATTCAACATAGTTATATTATTGTTCCCTCTTGGGTTGTTTTGTGTATGGCTGGAGGAAGCACAGTGCAAAACATACTGCACGCAGATTTTAAAGCAGATGTGGTGTTTTGTTAACTGAAAACGATGCCCATTGGAGTACTAAGTGTTGAATGTGGCCATATTTTGCTGGTTGCTGGCACACAAGCTAGTAAGAGAACAATCCTCAGTGTAGGTAAACNGTTTTTTGCAGCCAGCATTTCCATAAGCTTCCACACTAAGTGCGAATACTAAACAAGTTATGNCTCAGCTTATATTCGGGTCGACTTGTACTTAGAGTATATACAGTAGTGTAGGGGCACAAAGTGGGCAGGCTCTAAGCAGCTATGTCATTAATACATTGTGCAGGAGCAGAGTAGTACCCAATATTGTACATTTGAAAAATACATTTCATAAGGTATTAGAAGTTTATANTTTCAATTACAACACAAAGGTTTGAAATAGGTGTGCAGTACCAGCCCCTTAAATTTACATGTGACTTGTGGCTTAAGCAAATGTTTAAGTAAACNGTGTCTAAGTTCTGCTCATATGTATTGTTGAATTGAACACAATNTAGAATAAAATACTGGAATTATTTGCATTACTGTGGACCCCGTGAACCATGTGGCAATGAGTTGGTCTTAAATCTGCTTCCATAGTATCGTTCTCAGTACAAGTGTATCTTTGTTTCTGCTTGCCGCTATCATTGTACAATGAAATGCTTTTGTAACAAGTGAACTAAAATCAAATTTACCAAATGAACTTTCCTGGATTGGAAACAAGTGCTATTTTGTTTTGGTGCTAATCTGATATTCTTTCATCTCAGGGACAAGCATGTACTCTTGTTATGAAAGCTATGCAGAACCCCAATCTAAAGAAGACCCTCAGTCAGACTGAATGGAAAGATCTGATTAGAGAGTGTGTGACTCAGATTGCAGAGGTAAGATACTTCTACCTATAGTAATGACGTCTTTATCCAACAACTTNGGAGAAAAGTCAAGAGCAGTTGACGTCCAAATATATTCTCCAGGAATTATGTCTGTTAGTCTGCTTTTTATATTTTCATTTCTGTTCCATGCAGAGGCTTGGGCATTCAGTTTGCTTTATAATAGTGTGTGTGGTTTCATAAGCATGTTCTGAAATTCAGACCAATCTGTTAAAAAATTGTATTGAAATTTTTATTTATGCAAATCAATGTCTATTACTGCACCTCATTAATAATCTGCTAAAGCCATCGTCCTGCAGTTGCCTTTAACCTGATTAAATGCATTAACGTGCAATAGCTTTAATATAGGATTAATGGCTTGGATCAGCATCTGTGAATTGCTAAGTTTANTGGGAGTAATGAATATCTTATCAGAGGGAAGTAGAGCAATAATTTCAGTCNGCTTTCAGGTTCATGGCAAATGTTTGTACTTTCCAGTCTTCCAACTCTGTTTTGATTATGTATTTGGTGTCATACTTTCTTAATGTTGAATAAAATGTCTCCATTTTATGTAAATTTGATCCCAAACCCCTTCAATATTTTTGCCTTATGAGCAAGTCATTTATATTGAGTCAAGAAATATAAAAAGGTTTTATTGTAGTCATTCATATCTTCCTATATGTCTATTAATAAAGCANTTTGAAGAATGTGTAAATGGTTCTACAATAATTTTGTTACATTAACCTTCTAAAATGAGTTTCATTTCAATTCTTTGTCCAGACATTGGAGAAAGTGGAGGAGTTTAAAGTGAAAGTCGACAAGGAAAAAGTATTAAAATGCATCGAGCTATTGAATTTTCTTATTAAAAGCATAAATCANCAGGTAAGGAATGCCAAGAATAAATTTCTCATCTAAACAGTAGTTGGTGGCAACATAATAGTTAAAGTTTTAGACGAGCCCCAACGTGTGTGCTTGCTGTGAACGTTGTTATATATGGGATTGCACATTTATAGCACATGCAGAAATGTCTTCAATTATAATGTGTAGTGTTATGTGATGATACATGAGCTTCTGTAATAAGTTGCTGGTGAAAATGGTCATTACGTTTGATAAACCCTCTGGGTAAAATGGCAAAATCTAAAAGAGGGAACAGAGTTTTAAAGGGGAGCAGTAGGAAAATGTTTGCTCGTGTGTAAGATGGGAAAATTGGCATTCAGGTAACCTCTCATTTTGGAGACCTCTTAAGGTGGCCATACACGGGCCGAATTTCGTTCCGAGCTCACGAATATCGTGAG
>JABWIB010006382.1:7192-27059 GCA_016617825.1 Platyplectrum ornatum
TTATTTAACTTCAAAGTCACACAATGTACAAACAACATCATCAATGATACAGATAACATTACATTAAGCCGAACAAAGAGCGTCCATGACAGAACATGAGCGAGGTACGACAGCATAGTAGAGAGTCGAAACCCAGCACAATCAATATCAATAAAGAACTTAACTGAACACAATGGGTGGGTCGTCCGCCAGTTGCCTTTGGATATACCAGGCGGTAGATTTAAAAATTTTTAATAAAAAAAAATTCCACCATATGTTTGTTGGTCAAAATAAAATGTATTATATCATTTGTTATATATTATAATATTGGAAATCCAGCTGCATCTTAGTACTGCCATACATTAACATGATGGGGGTCAAAGAAAGCAATTAAACAAGAAATAGACAGTGAACAAACAAGCAATAACCCTGATGCTATCCTTCCGTCTTCTGCCTGCACCACAAACTTCATTGCAGGCAAGACCTAACTTATGCTCAACCATGTCTGCACCAGGTATCTTACCTACCAGGCCACTTTGGTACCTTTGTTCTGTGCACTTGTTGTTACGGATGAGCATATCTGGGGGCCGGATGCAAGGCTGGATTCGGCCCAATGTATTTATAAACAGCAGTCATACATAGAGGCCTATGTTCTGTTCCAATCTAACAACTTTTTCCGGCCGTTGCCCCATCCATCCATACTTGTGTTCCGTCTTCTTGCTATGAGGCCCAAGTCTGCCACGTTATGCCCACGTTTATACGCATGGAGGGTAGAGAATGGCTGAAAAAAAAAATGTCCAAAATGAGTGACATTAGTGTAAAATCCATAGTTTGATCTTACACTATAGATTTATCTAAAAGAACACTGGGATAAATACCGAGGGAATGCCGGGGAAGGAACGTCTGTAGGAGGTAAACTCAGGCACACATTTTGTAAATTGATATGTTCCTTAGACTTTCCGGTAACATGTAGCTATGTATCTTCATGCTAATTCTTTTAGGGGTTGGGTGGTGAACTTAAACTTGAAGATGGGCTCAATGAAAATAGTCGTTTCCATAGTGTGTGTATATATATATATATATATATATATATATATATATATATAATTCTGTATGAATGATGCCTTATGATATCCCAGCACTTATATGTGGAATGATGACCCTGTGCAACAACTATGCACCAAGTACATGCACCCTGCCCATTGCCTCTAACACCTGGACAATCCTGATCTAGTGCAGCTGCCAGAGTGTCATATATATGTTCCCATGATAGAATTGGGAATGAGCATTCATAAATCGAATGTGTTTCCTTCCTTCCTTGACCTTCAGACCTTGAAACACACCAGTCCTGTATATGCGCGCTATGCTTATAATGTCCTTCCACCGGGGCTTTATAATAGAGGAAATATGGTGATATATTTAAGTCTACAGGGAAAATGGTGCAACTCTTAAGCCAATTTATTTTTACATTTTACATACAGAATCCATAGATTGCAACAAAGTCATTAAAAATAGCTGATAACGATTTCAATTGAGATTATATATATATATATATATATATATATATAGTACTTATTATCATAAATCTGTAATTATAATGGAAATGTGACATTTTATTAAAGACAAGAGGGGATTTCCTACCTCTAAAGGCAACAGGAAGTTTTAAATATTGTACACTTGCTGGGTAATCTGGTAAATACACTTTTTTGTGTCCTAAATTAAGTTAACCTTAAGTTGTTATGGTTTTCTATATTTTTTAATACAGAATAAAGGGTTTTAATATTAAATACATTTTGCAAAAAATGTCTCCCGAAAATGAAAGGAGAGGCGACACCTATTGCTTAAAATATATTGAACTCAAACTCCCGCCATTGTGTAGTGAATGGGCATTTCATATAACCACGGGATTGCTCCCTCCTGGGAGATACCAAAGATTGATGGCATGGGGAGACTCTCCTGACATGCAGTGTGATCTGGGCCGGCCAGTTGTTGAGCCCCTGGCTAATCTGCGTGGCTTCCATTGCTGCACACTTGGGGTGGATCTCTGCTGGCGTGACAGCCGCCCAATCAGTTGCATTTTTTTGTATTCAATAACGGGTCACAGCAGGAAGTATCGTGCGACACTATTTACAACTACTTTACTTCTCATGTTTCCTTTCTAATCCAAAAGATCACAAATGTGGACACTTTTACTTCTATAGTAAAATAACCCGTTCTTCTACTAACACTGCTGTGTGACTGGATGTATCAATCCCCAATCACCAATAGAATAGAACCCGTATGTTCCATCCAGTCATGTTTTAATGATTGTTTACATGGTAAAGCTCCATATAATCCAATGTAAAATAATATATTTATAAATATCGGGGACTCAATGAGAGATGTTTTAGTGTGTGCCCAGTTTATAGCTTCTATAGTGCTTTTTGTGCTTTTTTTTTGTGATCATTGGGCTCCTAAAACCTTTTATATTATGTAGAAGAATATATTAACTTTGGTAGAACTTTAAATCAAACCAAGAATACCTTTACATGCCAATATATCTTTTGTTCAGGGTGACTCGTGTCATAGTAACATGAGCCATAGGTAAGCTAAGCAACATGGGGGGGGGGGCGGTTGAATCCACGTAGAGCGCACAGTGGTCAGGGTAATAGAACCGTAGGTTCTGGCTTCAGCCCTTACGTACCATGCAGATCTTCATACCACTTTGCGTTTAAGCTAGGATAGTACTTAAAGTGTAGTCTGTGGGCTGGATCCAGACTCATGTCCGGGCACTGGGGCATGCAGGCACCAGATGTGCTCGGACGGACCTGTTGCCCCTGCCCACCAATATTATGCTGGGGATGCTATGGGATTAGGATGGGGGAGGTGAAAATAGAGTTAAGCTGCATTCATCGACAACATCTTTACTACTGTTACTGTAAAGAACCCTTCCTTTGCTGGTCATCTCTAGTGGTGACATCACTGAGGTCCTACTTAATATTTAATAACTAATACAGATTATCAGCTGATGGGACTATAGATAAATGTATAGTGTGTGTGTCCGGAATTAGACCTTAAACCGAATAAGGAAGATGAGAGGTTTAAATGAGTTCCTTTCAGCATAGATGGATGGCAAACATCCTTCCCCTGCAATATCCACTGCTCGGCTGTTTGTTTGACTCTCTTGTAGTGTTCTGTTGAAATGATCTGCATTATATCATAAATAAACATAACGCTTTTATTAAAAAATACCTTCAGAGCATCCCCTGGAGCAGTGTGATAGCTTCCACACGACAGCGCCGTATTAACTGGAAACTCTACTTTTTCAGAAATCTGAGCTGATCCGTTCACTTCAAGTTTTGCCTGTGGCTAAATACGAGAGATGCAGAGAGAAGGGAGTCCTTCAAATATCCTTCCCGAGACCAGTCCCATTCTCTACACTGTTCTGCAGAGTATTCTCCCTGCTCCGCATACACCTGCAGATCGCCCTCCGTCTGCTGACTTCTCCAGCCAACTCGTCTTCATTGACACAATTATAAAATCTATCTAAAGACAAATACACTGACAAATGTCATTCTGCGGTAGAGCAGGGGGAAGGCAGGGATCGGAAACTCGGATGACTTTTGTATTTGTGAACCAGAATTTGTAGTAGAAATTGCTCATGACTTTAGTTGTGCATCTACGGATAATTAGCATTACAACCAGATGATCTGCACCTTCTACAGGACATGTCTAAGTTCAGGAAGATGATGATGGCAGAGCAGGGGGTGAGCACTCATGGAACCTTCTCAGTGGGCCCAGTGTCCGATTGGGGTACCTTGGGCCCAACAGAGGAAACCATTCTGGGGGCCCACCAGAGGATTCTCCTGTTCTCTGGTGGGCCAGTCCGACGCTGAGTGGGCTTGTGGCATGATAAAGGGGAGGAGTAACACAAGCCCACCCACTATCCCCATTCAGACTCAGGTCCCACCTCCCAAGGGTCTCGATTCCAGTGAGACAGTCTCAGTTTAGGGTTACTGTCCCGCCTGACTAAAGTTTGTTCTAATTAGGGGACAAAACAGGTTTTTGTACTTTTTTTTTGAACAATTGGTAAAAATGGGTGGGGCCTGGTTGGAACTGGGCAAGGTTTGGGTGGAGTCAGTGTTGGACTTGGACTTGGTGGGGGATTATTTGTCCCATTTTTGGGGACAAAATGTTGGGGGGTATTTTATAGCGTCCAGTTGAGTTTACTTTTGACCCTGTGCACAGTTGGAGCTTAATTCTATCTCGTGAAATAGTTGCTTATACTTTGTACTGCTAAACCAGAGAAAGCTAAATTAGAATTTTGTTATTAATGTTATATTTTTAGTTATTAATATTTTTTACACTTGCATTGTAACTATTGCCACGTTAAGATAGCAACCCAGAAAATACGAATTTTTAAGCCAGGTATTTGCCTGTTTAGATTGCAGTGTTGACCCGGGAGTTTCATTGTATTTTGAAATACCTGGGTCAACACAGTTCACACTGAACCTGGGAAAATCATTGAAAAAGACTTCAGTGTGGGTTATACAACCAATCAACTCCTCAGTAAACTGCCAGGGTGTGAAAAACAGGAGTATTTACTGGTTGGACTAAAGACAACCCAGGAATGATCCAGAAATAACCCATCTTTTTACCTGGGTAAGAAGGCCCAGGTTTTCTGTGGTAATCTGAACAGGGTATATTAGAGAATATACACACAAACTTGAAGCAACATTTAAATGAAAACCATAACAGTTTTACACATCCTGCACTTCATTGTGGTTACCTATTATGTGACTGAACAAATAAGATGGCACTTGCAAACAACTCCTGAACCACACTTAGGTGCAATTCTGGGCCTGGATTTACTAAACTGCTGGAATGGAGATGTTGCCTCAGATTTAAGCTGACTTCCTCTAGTATGTAAATCTCAGAGCAAGAATCTGGTTGGTTGCTATGGGCAACATCCTCACTTTTCCAGACCCTCCAACATGACCCATTCCATTAGGTACAAAATACTCTGTTCTGGAACTTCCAGCAGTCAGTTACTATGGTAACCACCATTGTTACATTACTCAGACATCTAACCAGGTGAGTGACAGCTGAAAGCCCAGGAGCGAAGTATTTTGTACCTAATGGAATGGGTCATGTTGGAGGCACAGACCCATTAGTCACGTGGGATATTTTCATATATAAGATGCTTTTGGTGTTTCACTGTGAATCAGACAGTATATGTGTATTCACTGTCTGTCCTCCCAGACTGCTTCACCACTATGTGTGTGGTCACAATGGACAATAAACAAGCTGCATGATACTAATGAGCAACTATAGTAACATAAGACTGTGGACTGAATGTGATGATCCACTACCAGATCTCAGTTATCATCATAGGTTTATTAAGGATGAGTGGGAATTCATGTCCTGCCAATGAGTAGCAGCAATCAGGGAGATTTGCCTGCTAGGATACTGGGCAGATATCTGATGATGATCTGTTGATGATGATGATTGGATGGCTCATCGGGTAGCATGGATGGCTCACAGTGCTAAGGTTGTAAGTTCAATACCCTGTGTGGAGTTTGCATGTTCTCCCTGTGTTTGCATGGCTTTCCCTCGACATCCCAAAACCTTGTTTAAATTGTCCCTAGTGTATGTGTAATTCCACCTATGTATCAATCTCCTCTAAAATGTTATCCTGCGGCCAGGGTCCCCTTCCCCACCAATTCTGTCTGATACAAATTGTAAAGCGCTACGTAGTATGATGTGCTATATAAAAACCTGATAATAATTGCTTCTATATGTCACTATATACACTCTCCTGCTTATATTTTATTTGGATAGATAGATAGATAGATAGATAGATAGATAGATAGATAGATAGATAGATAGATAGATCAGACATGTCTGGTTATCTCCCATGGGATAATGAATGGTCTGTGCTAAATCTATGACTGCGCTGGGCAAAAAGGTTAATATTGTGTAACACTACCCCCGATGCTTACAAGCGGTTCCCCTGCTGTGTCTCTTCATTAGATGCTAGTTCATTAGTCTGATGTTTGTCTCTCTCTCCCACCCTCAGGCAATTGCGAACGTGTAATAATCACCCGTCTGCCTCCTTGAGCATTATTTTGACATGTTCAATGTGCAAATTAACAAGAGGGAAAATACGATTGTTCATTGCACGCTCCCTAATCCGAAAATGATGTCACCTGTCTGGAGTAGAGGTGTCCTGGGCTACTTAATGTGCGGTTCCTCTGTTGTAATTAAACTTTTCTTCAGAAACCCCAAACAAACACCTGTGTGCAGCGTACTCAGCATTGCTAGCACGGTTATAGCAAGCAGGGGGAGGTGACAAGCCGATGCCCCTGTAGTTTCATTGCCTCCATGTTTACTTTAATTAAAACAGAATTAACGCTTTTAGGCTGCTGGTAATCACACCCCCATACTGTGGTGTTATGGAGACCTCTCATTAACCCTGCAGGAGTCTAACGGAGGAGATGGCACTTGGCAGCCCATAAATCAATAGCAGTACAGGGAGTGAGTACAGGATTTCCCCAGCGCCAGTTTAACACTGTTTAAATATTTCAGAATAAGTTTGAGTTTTTGGCTGTCAGCAGATCCCTCTGGAAAACAACATATGTAATTCTCGGAACGGGATAGAGGACGGCTAGCAAGGGTAGCGCTAATCTCACGCTTATATATTTCACATGTTAACTGCTGCACACTTGACTGGCTATGTCATAAATCCATTGGCAAGTGCAAGCCAGGTGCGCGCAGTATTCGGGCTTAGCGGGATGACCTGTGACCAGTTATGTAACATGAGTCTGGAGAGAGCGGATCCAGATTATTTATTAATCTGCATATTGGTTAGATTTGTATATGAAGAGGTTTGAAAAGATACAACGTCAGACCAGATCCAGAGTGTGGCCACAGGGAATAAGTGTTGCTAACATTTAGTTTCTCCCTCCATAGAGCATCATAGTAACAACCATTTATACAGACAGCATTGTATATCCCATTCACATATACCCCTTTTCCACCAAGAACACAGGTTTGGACCTGGGTTTGAACCCTGCATTTTTCCCAGGTTCAATTTAAAAGAGCCCTTTTCCACTGCAGTGTGTACCTGTGTTTTTTCCAGGGTAGACACCTTTTCCACTGCCAGACAGAACACCTGGGTCTAATCAACTGCTCAATTGTACACAGCAATGCAGAGCAGAATGCTAATTCAAACACCTTTTCCACTGCAGAGACCCGGGTAAAAACCCTTTACCCAGGTTTCATTTACTGGGACCCTTTTCCACCAAACTAAACCTGGGTCTAGGTGCATAAACCTGGGGTTTTTTTTGTCAGTGGAAAAGGGGTAATAGACTACCCTGGTAAATCTGTTTTTAATGAGCAGGGTTGTTAGCTGTGGATCTGAATTACCCTGGTAATTAACCCTGTTCATGGTACTGAATTACCCTGGTAATTCACAAACTACCCTGGTCAACACCGTTCACACTGATCCAGGGTAGTTAGTAGTAATTTTAGCGCCATTCACACTGAGCACACTACACGGGTAGTTCAGTCAACCCGAAGTTGACTGAATTACCCGGGTAATAGCCCTCTGTGTGAAAGGGGTATTAGTGACCCCTATCTATCACTTTCAAAATCTTATTTTTCATTACAAATAGCCAGGGCCATGGAAGACGAGATCTCTCTGTAGAAATGTGTTTCAATAAAGGCTCTTTTCCAGTGTTGCTGGCTCTTTGCTACGAGGATATATGAGATATTTATTTTATTATTTATGTTATTTATGTGGAAATCGTCCAGTGCTGTGAAGTCTGCAATATGTTTATATTACTTATCATCTCTTTGTCTGTTTGCTGCCTTCTTGAAGCTGTTGGAGTATTAGGGTTCATTGAACTGTTAATTATATTAGCACCATTATCCCTGTCCTCCTTTTGGAAATTATCTGTAGTCGTTCATTTCTGTATTGAGCCTTACAGTGCATTGACTATATTCTTCTACCACATCCCCCTATGAAATGCCCTTCATGATGCCAGTCAGTGCAGCTAAGTGAATTGGGTATACATTCACCTCTGGATCAGCCAGACCTATTACTAGTCATGAATGTGCTATATGTGTGGAATGCTATAAAAAGAAAGATGATTTCAACCACTACAGTGTAGGCGAGGAACCAATGGGGAATTACAATAGGGAGTGATGTGTTGCCTGTCCTGATGCCCAATCATTGTGTAATATCAATCATGATGACCCTGCACTACACAGGTTGCCCAGGTAGATCACTTGATCCTCCACTGTATTTAATCCCTCCAGCCCTGTTACTCAGTGCCACAGTATCAGATCTACATGTTTCTCTTGTGTAGCTCACTCCATGAGGGGTACAAGTTTAGGTCTGAGCAAATCCAGGTTGCAATGTGAGGGGTGCAAATGAATTTACATTTTATTGCATTCAGAGAAAACACTTTGCTTCACCATTCAACTCTGTTTTTCTGTTGTATACTTGCTTCCCCTTGTAGTTCGTAGGTTTCGTCCATGTCTACACTTATACGGCCATTATATCGCCCTTACTCACAAACTCTGGATCAGCCCACTAGTGTGCTATTATTTTTGCCCAGTCTGTTCTTTCGTGTCTTCCATCAATGAACCATAGTGTATCCAGTCTCTCCATTGGATCCCTCCTCACTGTCACGCGTCATAGCAACTCTACTACACCAGAGTTCTCCACCTCTGTGCTGGGTCACAGCTTAGGATCCGGCCGCGCTATTATACCACCAGTGCTCAAACCTGTTCAGCGGACAGGGTCACAGATATAGGGTCACAGCTTAACCACCGTCAAGACTCCTGGTGACCCGTGTCCCGTCATATTTTATCTGATTGGCTGCTTGCTGCATCCTAACTATTCTGTGATATTTTATGGATACAGCCGTCTGGTTCTCATTAGATGTATAATTCTTCATTGAACCCATTCTAGGAAAAAAAAACTACAGACATACCCAGTTCATTATATGGTCTGAGTGCATACTTACCACTACCTTTAATTACATCATCATCTTGGCAGATCACAGATGACATGAGTACTTTAAACTCACCAAACTATTATATTCAGAGCAGTGAATAAGTAAATCACATCATAATGGAGACGGTCCAAACCACCACAGTGAGTAGAAATGGCCATAAAAAGCAGCCATATTGTGGAGCGAGCCAATGTTCATTCTAATAATTCCTCCGACACGTGAGGCATAGGAAAGTACAGCGGAATTTACCGGACTGACATCGCCATCGCCGCGCCGTCCAAAATGTGCGTAAATTTATCTATAATGTTTAAATATAATTATTTGTGTAAAACTTCATTCGAGTATGTATAAACAGACAGTGGTCGTAAAGTCAGGACCTGGCTGCCTACACATAAAATAGATCAGTGAGTTTATGGCCAGACTACATGTCTCCTACAAGCAAACTATTATAATTATTAGAGACAGGGCTGGAAGTTCAGGAGATTGGAAATATATAGACGTCGTTTAGGAGTGGTAATACTTTGACTTTCATGTTTCCTATGAGATTTCCATAACTGTGGAAGTTCAGACGGTGATCTTTATTAATTCCCTATTTATGACTGGTGAGCTGCTATGCTAAAACGGAAAAAAAAAATGCAATCACAAAGCCATTTATTTCAATGAGACGAGTAGAATAATAGCTGGACAATAGCCCGACACATCACAAACATCTGACTGTGTAAAGCGCACAGATTTATTAATACAAGGCAAACATATTAATCCCTGGATTAATACTGTCTACAGTGAAGGCGCGAGTGACGTTACCGAGACAAACAAGCGTTTCTGTCATAACCAGCGCTGATCTCCACAGCAGGCAGCATGTCTCTTACAACCGCTGATCATAATACAGAGCGTCAGCGCTAGCAACTGCACTACCCAACTACTGCTACTATGCTATGATCACACAGTAATGGTAACACATTGATCATAGCACAGTAGTATTAGTAGCAGGGTAGTGCCGGAATCAGCTGCTAGCGCTGCCGCTCTATGTGCGCCATAACCAGCGCTGATCTCCTCAGCAGGCAGCATGTCTCTTAGCACCGCTGATCACAATTCAGTTTCATTTTACATACTGAAGAATGTCAGCTCGAATCTGTTGCTATGGGCAACATCCCAACTTTTCAATCTCCCTGCTTAGCAAACTTGAGCCTAGGTCCCAGGAGATTTGCCATACTCTCCCATGTTACCGGGAGAACTTTCCAAAATATGGGGAGTCTCCCGGAAGTTCCTGTGAAAATCGGCAAACGCGATCTAGTTACGCCATTGATGCGTACACTTTTACATGGTAATACGGCGCATCACAAGCATTTATGGCAGGAAAATAGTTAAGTAATTAGCCGCGGGTCTAACATTCAAAAACCAACGTATGTTTTTGTTTTTTTTTCGTGACTGGCCCAGTTTGGCCTTTTGTGAGTTCCTCAACCAATTACTCTCACTATTTCTGTATTAAGGACACATATGGTAATCATTTAGAGAACATCTTCTGGAAAAGCACTTTGAGTGAACTAAAACAAACGACAAAAACAAAGATAATTATTAGCGAGGAAGCTGCGCGCAGGCCAGTTGGACGGAGTTATTTTTCAGGTTTTTTTCAGGACATTATGTGAGGTTAATGTCATTTCGCAGAATGTTTATTGGTACGCAAGGACACGATCATTAATCCTCCGCTGTTAAATACTATGTAGTAATGGGGTAAACAATCTTCAGGATTCATTAATACGCGTATGGGGAGGGGTGGGGGGGCAATAAGCAAATACTTAAAGGAGATAAATTCTCTGCTCACAACATATATCATAAACTCACATTAGAAATGTTGAAATATTTCTACAAATGCCCATCCCAGTCCCTTCCCTCTTCCCGCTTCCCTCTCCCAGTCCAGAACTCGCACAACATCTGTTGGGAAACATGTGGTAGAAAGTATTCATAATACATGTCTGTGTCATTCAATAGTATATATAGAAAAGCAGGGACAGTGGTTATATTTAGCTGATGGGGATAAATGGTGGATATTCAATAAGCAATAGGGTCGCTACAGAGCCTGCAGGGCAGCCCGACCTGTACCCACGGAGGGTATGCCAGCCTAGAGCGGCGGGGCGATGCTGTCAGCTGTCAGAGGCTCAAAGTACTTAGTACTTGCCAGTCGCTGCCAGCTAAGGTGCTGTTCAAGTTACAGGTCTCACGAGCAGGGACCCCTAGGGGGCAGGGCTTTGGAGCGAGTGGGCAGGGTTGGGGCATGCAGGGGAGGGACTGGGCAGAGTTGGGGCGGGGTTTGACCGGGGCAGGGGGCGGGGCATGTCTGTCCCGCTCTCCCCGGCAAATGTTGGGAGGTATGATGTCGCAACCAGGACAATTTCAAAATGAAATGTGAGCAAATGGAACTGTTCCTAAACATTTGTTTCTCATCATGTGAACACTGCCCGCAGCTCGCAGGCTCATGTGGGAATGAAACCCTTTAGCTCCTATGAGCACATAGTAAAGTATGCTGCAGGAAGAGGTTGCGATGCACTGTTGGACATTGTTCTAATTCTCTGGTGAAGTTAGGTCACAGTAAGAAGGCCGGATTGGGTCCCTTTTGTTTCTTCTAATTACTTTGGACTACGAGGTATAGGTATATAGACCAGGGCCTACATTTACTAAGCAGGGAGATTGCAGGGTGAATGAAAAGTGGGGATGTTGCCCATAGCAACCAGATCCAGATCAGATTCAAGCGCAAGTACAGCGCGAAATATACATAATATAATGTAAAATATAATGTGACTCGGGCACTGTGTATTCGCCAAGGGCAGCTGTAGCTGCATTCATTAAAGTGGAACTTCCCCAAAAATAGAAATTACCGGCACCGGCCTCCTGGCAAAATTACCGGGCAGGCTGGTGGCCACCTTAAACATATCTGACCCTTTCTCACACAGAACACAAGTAAAATATTGGTGCATGGTTTAATCATATCCCGGCTAGACTATTGCTACACACTTCTCTGTGGTATACCGCTGAACACACTGGCTTCTCTCCAATGTGTTATGACTGCAGCTTAGCTGATACACCTTTCCTCCTGCTTCTCAGCGGCCACTCCTCTGTCAGGCGCTATTCTATCTAGTTCACATGAGAAACACATCAAAGACCTAGAAATCCACTGGCAACCACATCACACCTTGCCAATACAGTGGTGCCATTGCAATCACCCTCTCATTTACGCCACAAGTGGAGCGAGTTGTGTGTGTCTGTGTATTGTGTTCATATCTCTTACCTGCTGGTCTGGTGAGAGATAGAAATCTGCTATCTGGTTACAAACTTATGCAATAATGCAGTCTGCACAAATACAAAGTCCATGACCTCAGATACAATGGACCAGATCCAGACCTGAAAATAAGAGAGGAAAGTTACACCTTGGCAAAACCATGATGAATTGCAGGGGGGGTAAAATGAATGTCAGTGTTTGCATGCAGGGAGAATACTTTGCTTTTACTTATTGTACACAGATACTGACCAGTGTTGTGTTTACACTGTTATTAGACATAGGGGGAAATTCACAAAACTCGAGTTTGGGCAACCCGCAGCTGCGAGTTTATCGCAGCTGCGAGGTTACAAGTACGCAGGCGCGAGGTCACCGCGTCTGCATGTTGTTGAATGTAGACACGGTGACCTCGCGCCTGCGTACTTGTAACCTCGCGGCTGCGATAAACTCGAGTTTTGTGAATTTCCCCCTTGGGCTGGAAACATCACTTCTCAACTCTAAATCCGTTTGTAATAAATGACATTTACCTCCCCTGCAATTCATCAAGGTTTTGCCCAAATTTAACGTTCCCCTCTTATTTGCAGACTCTGTGACTGCTCCAATGTTACAATGTCCTGACCCATTGACATCAGATCTGGCTGCATAATATCAGGGCGATGTATGAGAATCCCCACTAATAAGAACATTTTGGACTGTTTATCTATGTTCCACCAAATTGTCCTTTAACATAAACTGTTTGATCATCGGGATAATCAGAAGATAATTGACCGATAACAAGATTATCACAGAGTGCATACCCAACTTTATATAGATGAAGCCCCAGACATTGCATGGAGGTGAAAGGACGTGGATTATGGGCACCACCTACCAAACTGGCCTGATAACCAAAACAAACACTTATTAGTTTTATTAATTGAGTTGTGTACTATGAAGTTAAGGTTATCCATGGCCATAACTAGTCCTTGGTGTTCACTTGATGTGAATCCAGAGTGAAGTGACTGCAGTTGAATGTAAATGTGCATCCTGAGAATCCTGGCATGTCTGCTTACTAAGAAGCAGCGACTATTTGAACCTGCAGCCAGAGTATCAGTAGTAAGTTCACCATGAATTTGCCCCAAGGTGACAGCAAGCACAGAAAGAGAGAGGCCCAGTAAGGGAGGAGAGTAGGAAACAAATATCAGCACTGTATATGTGAAAGGTTAAGAGGCTCAAAAACAAGCTTGGACCAGGAGAATGTAAGCTCTTGAGACCACTTGCATCGGACCGGACCGGATTGAGAGTCATAAGTGCCTGGGTCTACAAATGATGAAAGGCCCAGTGATGCATGGATGCGACCACTGTAATGTGTGGTGGACATTTATATATGGACCATTTCATTAGACAGGGCCAGATTCAGATCTTTAGATACTAATGACTTACTCAAGAGTTTTAGATACTAATGACTTACTCAACCATGTTGAATTGCAGGGGAGGTAAAATGAATGTTAGTGTTTGCATGCAGGTTTTTGCAGCGTTACTGTTACACTGTTATTACACTTGTGCTAGAAACATCATCTCTCACCTGTAATACTGATTGCAGTTAATGAAATGTAACTCCCCTGCAATTCAACAGGGTTGTACCCACTCTTGATGAAGTCACTAGTGGTTATAGATCTGAATCTGGCCCACTGTGCCCACTTTATGGTTGGTAAGGTGATGTTTGTATTGGTGGCAGTCACTAGGAATATTGCTGTATAGGATTGTGGTCAATAAGATGCGCTCTTTAGACCAGTTGTCGAAGTGGAAATTTAGAAGTGGGGGTATCTGTATTGGGATGTGGTCACTGGGATGCTCTCTGTATTTGGTGATTTCCCTATGTATTTACATTGAAGGTAGTCATTAGGATAATGTCACTAGGTGTATAAATGCAGTGTGCAGACATTTCTGTATTATACGGGCTCATTGGAATGTCAATCAAATACATCTAACATGTATAACATAATAAACCATACAGTTAGGTCTCTTTATTTGTAAATCTCATTTCATTCATTTACATCTACACTTCTACATTTCCACTTCCACCAATGGTTCTGTCTGTATAACATCATGCTATTTATTTTACCATTCTCTGTGGAATGTCTTCACTTAACATATGTGGAACTATAAATCTATCATCAGCCAATATCTGCCAAGTAGACTAAATCTTTCCCGTAAAAAAAAAGAAATCTTGGACATATACACAGGGAGCGCGCAACTGTATGGCCGGAGTTATTCTCCAGTATTTCCTAATATGTGGGAAGTTATATCCGAATGGACATAAAAAATGTATACAGCTGATTGATGTGGAGCCAATTGTCTTTGAAAAAGGTATGATGATGTATCTATGTATATGCAGTTGTATCAAATAATTTATAACGCTGCTAAGTCATAATGTGGGCTTTCCATCTGTTACTGCTAAACAGATAAATGCTAATAAATTGCTAGAGGCTACGGTGTGCTTCAAACTGGCCACATATAGAACATAACCTATGATTCAGTGACAGGCCACAAGCTTCAGGGAGCCCTGTTACTAGTGATATCACTACTGAGGGGGTGTACCGGGGCCCCAATAGATCAGTTGCCATTCATTAGACTTATGATAACTAGGATGTTGACAGTAATAGGTGATGGTTATTAGCACACTAGTATGGAGGTCATTAGGATGCTCTCTGCAATGAGTGCGGGTCATTAGGATGTTTGGTGGTATCGCTATGATTCGCTTTGTATTGAGCAGGTGGTCACAAGGGACCAGATTCAGACTTTAGGCACTATGGACTTACAACTTACTCAAGAGTGGGTAAAACCATTTTGAATTGCAGGGGGGGGAGGTAAAATGAATGTCAGTGTGTGCATGCAGGGAGAATACTTTATTGTTGCTGACCAGTGTTACTGTTACACTGTTATTAGACTAGGACTAGGAAACATCATCCCTCACCTGTAATACTGATTGCAACTAATGAAATTTACCTCCCCTGCAATTCAATATGATTTTGTCCACTCTTGTGTAACTTATAATTGCCTAAAGATCTGAATATGTGTGATTGTCCCACATATAATTGACCACCATACATTATAGTGGTCACATACACCAATCACTGTTTGCTCCAATGGGCCTTTCATCATTTTCAACCCCAGTCACTTGACTATTAATCCGGCCCTGGAAGTCTGCATCTGGTCCAAGGTTATTACCTGAATTTGGTGGCGGTCACTAGAAGGTTATATGTATTGTATAGAGGTCAGTATATGTTGCGTGTTACTGTGGCCCGCTGACATAATGCTTTTTCTTTATTGGCTATACATACCCTTATGAACTCTTTCTGGCACATGCGTATTATGGCTCCCTGCAGTTGCTGTATATTCCACTATGAATCAGGTCCACAGTTTATAAAGCAAAAGTTTTGCCAAAACTTTATCTCTTTCCTGAGGTTCTTCCAATGTTCTCTGCAAATCCATGTGAAACCCACTAGAATACTGAATATTGCTCCTCTTATATATAAATATAAAGAGAAAAAGTTACTGAGAACTTGATTGAACATTGCACAGATGCCGTTACAATNGTTTTAATTGATGCTCCTTCTGTATATATTGATCCTCCTCCACTATGTGTCCCTGTCAGCACCCTGTGTTATTCTCACCCGCCCCTACCCATGACAATAGCTGCATCGGGAAGCCATACAGCCAGAGGTAAACTGTAGGTCTAATCTCTCATCACTAGCAATGTAACAATCCCTATGTAAATAATGACACTTAGGTACTTCCCTATACTGGCAAGTGTCTGGAGTCTGTGCATGATCCATCTCTCTCTTGGCTGGAACCCTCATGGCACTGAGCACTGAGCACTGGGNTGTAACATCCAGAGGAGTGGTGTTTATGTTACACCTTACCACACCTTAGGGTGTGTACTTACAAAGTGCAGCCAAGTCCTGTAATTACTTCTGTATTTCTGAGTATATGAATCACACCACACCCATACGCATTGTGCGAGACAATGGAAGAGACTCGAGAAGCAGCAGTGCATAGAGACAACTTTCTCTAAGGCCTTTGTTGCCCTGTCTTGCCTATGTGCTAAAGTAAACCGTCTTCCTAATCGTTATAGATTACTTCGGTTAAAATTCATATGTTCCACCTTCACACACACACACATATATATATATATATATATATATATATATATATATATATATATGCAATGTGTGTCATTATGAGTTGAACATAATCTTGACCATTGGCAGCCCAAGGCTTAGGTCAGATGGGCAGCAGCATAGGACCCTGCAGATCACATAAAGGGCAAGAGGGGCAGTGCCATGCCATGAAGGCAAACCTTATGGGTCCTTATAATAAAGTGGCACAGCAGGTCTGACAGGCTGTATTAGCAAGTGAAAGTGGGCGCAATGACTTCTGTCTCTGGGGGTGACTGACAGGCAGCTTCTATTACAGCCTCTGCTAGTGACACTGATATCGGTGTCTATATCGATCACCATCAGTTATCTAACAGGCTGCAATAGAAGGCACATTGATGGCCGGTAAGTCACATGCCAAAGCAGCAAAAGAATGAACCCCAATAAGGTAAGTGTTGNTACATTTTGTTTCGACCCAATTTTTTGTTTTTTGGGGTGGGGGGGGTGAAGATTAGTTCTAGTTGTTAATTCACATGCAAATGAGGTTGGCTGCTGTGCCTGGCACAGGCCCGGCAACATGGAAGGACAGGGGGACAGTTGTGATGGGCCCGGACCTCAGGGGGGCCTGTTACCCCCCACATTCCAGTCAGTCCTCTCACCGTGGGCAATCTATGCTTGTACTTGTTGGACTTGTTGGAATAAGTACAAGCACCGTAGACAGACCTCCATCACCGGGGCACACTTAAAACCCCTTTAACCAGCCCATGCGGTAATATTGGAGATTCAGGATGTATCTGGGAAACACAAGGGCTCGAGTGATCAGTTTAAGCGTTAATGTAGCATTAGAAAGAAGAAAAGAAAACAGGACAACATAACCATTCAGCTCCTGTATTTACAAGTCTTGTCCTGGTTCCATCGCATTGACCTTGAATATGAAGCTTGGAGTCTAAAACAAAGTATCAGCTTACATTCCTAGCTATGCTGCAGGCTACAATCAATCACCAGGACACGCTACATGCAAGACAGTCCCACTGATTGCCCTATCATGCTATCATAGGAGATTCATTAGAGAAATTATGAGAATTTTTACTGTCAATGGATGGAACAGTCCTCCGGGGCTGCTCTAATAATCTACCCAGAGATAAAGAGAGCGATATGTATTCCTTTTCAGGTCTTTTCTTATTGGGTTTCATTAAACNCTAAACCAAAAGTTACAGCTATTTTATTTTTATCTTTCAGTTTGTTGTGATATCCTCTCGACCAACCAACCATAGATTTAGAACTATTTAATGGTTTATGTTTTTATTTTTTATGGCGTCACCAATTTACAAGAAATTTAGAATTTTCATTCAATATATTTATTTATTCCACGACATCTTTTATTTGATTTGGAAATTATCTATATGACTTCTGGGCCTAAATTTACTAAGCAGGGAGCTTGCAGGGAGAANGAAAAGTGGGGATGTTGCCCATAGCAACCAATCAGATTGGTTGCATAAAAGCGTCGGTTGTGCCGGCAGATAAGAGCCATTCCAGTATAATATTATTTATTTAATTGCCAAAAAGTAACAATTTAATCACTGGTACCATCAACTGTGTAAAAGTCATGTAAATTTAAGTAAAAATCAAATACATTTAAAACAAATAATCTAAAACAAGAATAAAAACATCCAAATAAAAACATGAAAAATAGTTTTACTAGTTTATCAGGATTATCTTGCATAACTGGATGACAATTATTATTATTATTATTACTTTTATATACTTGTATATATGGGTTGATAAAACATGTTGGAAGTGCTAAGTGGGATATCTGACCTTAAGAGATTCACAATCACAGTGAAATCCACTGATTGCTTCTCCAGGATTAGAGTATGAGTTTAGTGACACACACAGGGCCGCCATCAGGGAAAGGGGACAGCGGGGCCTACTGTCTCGGGCCCAGACAGAGCATGGGACGGTGACCCTGGTGAAAGAAGAGGAGGAGGAGGCACAAAGGCACGTACAGTACATGTACAGTAAGTAAAGTATTTGCAGCATCCTTAGTAAGGTTGCCAACTTTCCTTATAATATATAATATATGCATTTTATATATAAAAACCTTAATAAATAAGTAATAAATAATTTCCAGGAGATTCCTGAATTTCAGGCAATTCTCCTGTTATCCCGGCAAATCTCCCTGGACCTGGGATGAGATGGTAGTTCATATTAAATCGTTGTCTCCATCCCCGATCATTATAATTATGGGTGTGGTTTGACAATGTTAAGTCCTGCCCACCCATAGTAAGTTCTGCNTTTGTTGCTTGGAGGGAGGGGCTTTGGGTGTGATTTGCATAAATCTGCTCCACCCCCAATTATGAATTCAGAAACTACGCTTTACACTTTAGCACCTACTTAAACTTAACCCCTGCATTAGATTTTCATGCTTCAAATGCAAAAACANTTTATTTGATGCTGGAGCATTCTGTAAATATTTTATCTATACATTAGTAAAAAAAAGGATTTTTTCACAATTTTCTTGTCTAAATTTATTCTTCGAGATAGACATTTACATGGCAACAAATGTGCTTGCACTATTCATAGCCACCATTTACAGCATAGAATACACTACCCTGCACAACATATTTGTTCANATAGAGCTTGACTGCTTTGTGCTCATCCAATAAATGCCTTATGTGCATAATCCCCAAAAGGTTCCATTGTGTATACCTATGGATTCCACACAGCCTGCCGATGATTTACATCTCTTCCTATGTGCTGAAATGTGTGCACCTCTGGATGAGTCCAGAAGTCTGAAGAACGCTGTGGACTTTCACAGGATGTCTATGAGAGCTAACGTTTCACAATGTCTCANTACCCAGTGATCATTATGAGGGGTGTACTTGTAGATCTGTCAATAATCAGGATAATGAGGTATTGATAATTGTTGGGTGTTTAATAGAACTTGCACAGNAAATGATTGCTATTAACATAAATGACAAATTAGTACATACATAGCAAAATCCTAGATTTTTAATGACACAAAAACATGAACGNGGCTAAAGCACATCCCGCTCCCCCATCCCTGTAGGATATTTATTAATGCACATGNTCAGATAGGAGGCGCATGTGTCAGTATGCGATCCAGATCTGTGAAATATCATACCACCCCACTGTCCCGATTTCAGCAGGACAGTCCAGATTTCCGTTGACAGTCCCGCAGTCCCTCTAGCCTTGCACTTGATCCCGATAAGAGAACAAAACTGTTTTCTCATTTTTTTTTGCATGGTGTCTAAGGGGTGACATTCTGTGACCTATTTCAGACTCTTGCACCAGGATGTGACACTGAACACAGTGCAACAGGTCAGAAGTCGCTGCCAAAAGATTTCGCATTTTGATTTCACATTTTTTTTTTCCTATTTTTATTTAATAATATTTATTCATTTTTTACATTTATATTTCCACTGAAGTATTTGCATCAATCAGAACACATGTATTTC
>JABWIB010006383.1:5161-18864 GCA_016617825.1 Platyplectrum ornatum
AAGTGTCACATCTGTAGGATCATGATGCAAGAATTCACACATTAGAAGATAGAGCTCTGAAGCCATGTCAGATTTAGATCTGATGATGTATCTATTTTCATTCACATTACTGAATCTACACTTTAAAAACAGTAACTGTACAATGAATAGTGTGAATTGAATTTTAAGATCAAGAACACAAGTCAGGGAACAAATCACATATTTTGACCATCTGGGAAATTGCTTTTGGTTCAATTTCATTGCTGTCCTCAGCAGGGAGCTAACTACATGATAACTCTTTCCCAATGAAATTGACTTACAAACTGGAGAAAATTGTCCAGTTGCCTGGGGCATGTAGTCTTTTCCAGATCAGTGCAAGATGTAGGCTTCAAGCAGAGTGCACATGATAACAGTATGATATAGGCTCAAACAGGTACTTTAAATTCCCCAATGATTGCCTTTAGTGGTATTCAATGTGATATATGAAGAGATATGATTANAAGCAAATGTACAATAAAATACATGCTTTGCTTTGCAATGATTTTCTCTATTGACCAGTTTTGAAACAGATAGTGTAACTAATGCAAAATTATCATTATATGTATAGTAATGTTAAGTGTTTAACCTGTACAACCCACCAATTTAGTTATGATTTATACACTTAACAACTNAGTGGTTAATCTAGGAATGATTGCATTGCGTTTTTTGGCATGATTTTGTATTATGCGTACCTGCTTGCATTCTGAAGAGAGTGTCAGGGAAGGGGCGGTGGGTCATGTTCAATGTAAAGTAAAGGCAGAGCTTATGCAATTGCATTCAATCCTAACCAGAATACTGATGACAAAGTCAAGCAAAAGAATTAGCGGTGGTGGCATGGGCTGTATAGGCATGGGACCCCTAGGAACCGCTGATCCCATGGGGCCATATANGACCTATGCCTAGGGCCNCCTCTGCAGACATTTAAGTGTGATCTAGCTCATCAAACTATTTTCTATACATACATTTTCATAACATAGGTCTGCATTTATACTGATGTATGCGCAATAATAACAATAATGTGTGTTCAATGTATTTAATCATGTTTATTCATATGAAGAACCAACAGCATATTCCAGCATAGTGATCAGACCAAGCAAGGAAAGGAGAATGAATGTTAATAGATTTCAATACTGAATTGTAAAATTGGGGGGAAAGAAACACATTCTAGAATATAAAAATAACAAAGGATTCAAACTGGCCAGTGAGACATCAAGGATTGTCTGTGTATACTGTTGTGTACTTTATATACCGTTTTATGTAAATGATTTATATGAAATAATGCTATCTATAGAGTATATAAATATATTTTGTGTGTTTTCTACTATTGCAAACAGATTAGGGTACAAATCTCATCATAAATTCATCACTGATGTAAGTATGCACCAGCCGCACGTCATGTTGAAGTCTGTTGAGTTAGCAATCATTTCAACACACAGTGTACTANCCTGCACTTACACAATGTACAGTATATGATCATGTAACCACTGCTGTTTCTAGACTATATTGCTCCTGGGATGAACTGTAGCACCCCCCCCCCTTCCACTACAAGAAGATACCAGGTGCTTGCCTTACTTACAAAGGTAGCATTGCATATGACATTGGACAATTCAATGTTGACCCTTCCCAANCTGTAAATGAATTGCAAAGTAGAAGAAATGAAAACATTGGAAGGCACATTTTATAAACTCTGTCCTGACCCATACCTCCCAATATTCCAGATTTTAGCTGGACAGTCCCCTTTTTGCTTGACTCACACTCCTGTCCACTAAAGAGACAAACTGGTAGGTAATNATTTTTTTTTATTACATTTAATAAAATTTTATAATCTGCCACAGGGATGGGGGCAGGGGATTGAGCGGATCCAGGGCGGGGCTAGTCTGTCCCGATCTCCCCTTAACACTAAGCTTGGGGCCCATCACAGCTGTCCCCCCCCCCCCTGTTGCCGGCCCTGGTTGACTGTATATAGCCTTACCTGGCCCCTTCCATGCATGGCACCTAAGCAGATGGTGAGGTGGCTAAATTCCAATAGCAAATTGTAATTCAAATCCTTGGCGACAGGATTATTATAATCACATATGAGGAATATGATAAGGAAAGTAACGCGGTTAGTTCTGTAAAATAATAATCTTTGATGTTTTACTCATATGAGCAAACCTATAAACGTTATTATTCACAGGAACTGAATAAATCCGTTTATACAAAAGAGGGTTATTGGTCTTTTAGATAGCTGTGACATGATAATAAGCCAAACTAGCCATAAATGAAGACAATGAACTAAAACCTGGAAGAAGGTCAAAAGCTATAAAATAATGTCATTAACAGCTTAAGTTCAATGGATGTGAAGCACTTNTGTAACGCAAAGACAACAGTAATTACAGGCGGAAAGAATATTATAAATGTGCCTATTTTATTATGAAGTGTTTTGTTTGGATGGTACTTTGATAATTTGCATTTAGAATTCTTTTCTATTATGAATTAATATTAGTTATGTACAAAGCATTGGGAGGATGGGAATCAATGTACATATTAACCAGATGACAGATTTAATGAGAAAAATAAAGGGAATAAAGGAAAGGTCTCTTGGCTGGGATAGCACAGGTATAATTACACTGAAGAGAGAAGTGTTATAGTCAGGGGCCGATCATGACCGGCTTGGAGTCTGGGCCTGAGCCCCAATGTGTAGGATGGGGTGGAGCAGTGCAGCGGGGATGGAGAACAGCAGATTGACAGCTTAAAGCAGCTGTTTTTAAATGCATTGCAAGCTGCTTAGCGCAGTGCCGGCGCTAGGTCTGCGGGNGCCCTAGGCAGACCTAGCGCCGCCCCCCGTTTGTAGCGACGTGACGTCATCACGTCACGTTGCGCCGTGACGTGATGACGTCACGACGCCTCGTAACCACCACAGAGGGCGGCGGAATGGTCCCGTCTGCTCTCCCGGTGTATTATTAATGTTTTTTTTTGTTATTATAATTATTTTCCTCCCCCCGCCTCGCTGCCGCCCCTCCCCCGGCCGGCCGCCCTAGGCGATGGCCTTAGTTCGCCTAATGGGCGCGCCGGCCCTGGCTTAGCGCTCCTACATGCAATGTGCTGTATTAAGTTCCCAGTCTCATTGGTCCTTCTTCTCCTCCAGGCTACATAGTAGTTACGCCCTTGGTTATAGTGTTTTTATTGCCGGTCTTACTCTTTAAGGAGGTTTACTAGCCATTTAAAGTACATTCTATATGTATGTGATCTCTTTTTTTATTAGGGGAGAGGGACTGGATGACTGTAAAAGTTTGAAATTAAAGTAGGTGGCCCAATAACAGATATAAAGTTGGAGTATTCTCTGACCTTATCACCAGATCATACCTGCTCATTTCAGAACCTGAGAGGTGGCATACATAGGGATTCAACTTCTTNTATCCCTTTAAATAACCTCCCCTACCCCTTCCTAACTCTCATATAGCCCCATCCCCCTCCCTCTAGCTTCTAAATAATCACTATAAACCTGGCAAGTGGTGTGATAGGGAAGCCCCTGCAGGGTGGCCCTACGTTTTGCAGGACCATAGACGAAAATTTTGAAGGTGTGCTCTACATAGAATTATGACATCTTGTGATCAAAGCTGGGGTTGTGTATAGCCCAACCAGGAGATACCTGCATGCACCTCTGATTTTCCAGAAGGGCCAGTCTGACACTGCCATCGGGAATGGGCCTGAGTAGTTTGCAGGTACCCTGATCACACAGGGCCCCAGGTGGCTGTCTTTATCACCTTATGGCTTGGGCCACCTCTGATCTCTGGCAGCTGTTTATATCCCTGCTACCCCATAAGGGTCTTGGGGCTCCATTTACTAAAATTATCGCTGGGGGCGATATTGAATTCGTCCAGGCTCGCAGCACCTCGCTTACCTAAAACTTACCTGTCCCTCAATGAGCCGCGGTGTCCCTCGATGATCTGCGGGAGTTCTGGAGCCAGCGATGTGTCTTCGGGTCCCGGCGCATGCGCAGTATATCAGCACTGGGACTTAGAAAATTTCTAAGTCCCAGAATCGGTATACTGCTCATGCACCGGGACCCGAAGACATTGTTGGCTCCAGGACTCCCGCGGCTCATCTGAAATGTGAGTAAACTTTGTTTTTTTTTTATTTTTTTTTCTACATTTTTGCAGTGTCCCTGCATTCTCCCCATATGTCTCTCCCTTTTCCTCCCTCTATTAGAGGGAGGAAAAGGGAGGTCTATGGGGAGACTGCAGGGACACTGCAGTTATCACTGTCTGCAGACGGCGATAATTTTTCCCTCGGAGCGGTATGTTAATTACCGCTCCAAGGGTTTATAAATACAACACACATCGATTTCATATGATAAAGTCCAAAAACGGACTTTATCATATGAAATCGATAATATCGGGGCTTAATAAATGGAGCCCTTGGTTCCTTTCTTTAGATATTAAAAATCAGTAATACATGTAATACATATACATCTATCACAAAAAAAATAAATTGAAACCTGGGCCTAAATTTATTAAACTTCAGGATTGGAAAAGTGGGGATGTTGCCCATAGCAACAGATTAAAATGATCTGTTTCATTAATATTAATTTCAAGCTGATATAATGCATGGTTGACGATTTTTGGTTTCTCAGCCAGGTGAAGTCAAAGTCCAGCACCATGGGGCTTGGACAGGCATGATTTATATAAATCACAAAGCCCCGGCATATGGATGGTAAACGCATAGCACTGCCCACCCGGGGTTGCCAACATGTCCCCCCTGATGTTATCGGCAGTGGTGTCACCAGTCAGCAATAATATCCCCCCTTTATCTGAGGCAGTGATCGCATGTAAATAAAAGCCTCAGGCCCGATGGTGGAAACAGGTCCACTATCACAAATAGTGGGGCCTGGCACTGCCCTGCTCCATCCCCGACCGCTCAATCCCCGGAACCTTCCTTGGAACCCGCAACCCCCCCCCCCCCCCATTCTGTTCGGTCAGGCAGCAGTCTGGAAAGACTGGGGTCCAGGCACCAGCAGCATGAGGACTGAGGAGTCATGCCACCAGCATCGCGCAGCATCAGGCCTGAGGCATTGATTTACATGCAACCACTGCCTCAGATCAAGGGGGATATTATTGCTGACTGGTGATGTCAATGCCGATAGCGTTATTACAGTAACATTCACAACAAGGCAGTTATTATACAGAACTGAAGAGCAAGGGAATAGAGTTGAATTGCAAGGGAGGCAATTTTAAACTCTAAAAATAGAATTAAAGTTGAAGTGATGTTTTCTAGTTCAAGTCAAATTTACATATGTAACAAAAATCCATGCAGTATTTAAATTCAATGTGCAAAGGAAAGTATTCTCCCAGCAAGAAGAATAATTACTATTTATTTGCCCCCCTCCCCCCCTGCCTTACAATATGATCTGCTCTGGTCTACACCTGAACCTGTTTGTCCCTTACTCTGGATCAGGTCTTAGCTGTATAGTTCAGTACATGGAATGCTCAATGCCAATGCCAAGCTGCTATAAACATAACAAATATATATACGGATATATGTCCATATATTCATGTTTTCTTTCCATTTCCTACTGACAATTATATTACACAGGAGGCAAATTCAGTTGTGAAAATGCTGCCGTAAGGCTCCGTATAATTTCCAACAATACCCTTGCCATTTTCTTCTGTAGCCCAGCCTTACCTATTATCCTAAATTACAAAGCGGCACAATACACCGCGCAGAAATATTTCAATTGCATTTTGTCATCTACTTTNTACCTAAAAAGAATCCATTTTTTGTACTTAATAATTGCTGTATATTACTCATTAGTTAGTTGTGTTTTTCCAATGACGCAATTATGCATTTGGATTTTAATCATTTGTAATGATTTGGAGACATTACTTCTATATTTCTGAATGATATTTCATGGTTCAAGTTTAGGGCTTTAAAAAGAAACTAGCGTTATTAACAAACAAAAGACCGTTTGGAAACGGAATTTGGCAATGTACATGGAATGTTTTTCTAATTTCTTCAATAGAGAACAAAGCTCTTTTGTGAACGTATTGTCTACCTGAACTGGGAAAACTACAATCTATTATACTTAATGCTAGCATAGAAAGACTAATTTACATATAATAAAAAGAATGCTTATAGCAGAAAAACAACGACTTATGAGCGAGTTCTTCAAAATTCAAATAACCAAGGAGGCCAACCTTTTCAACAAAAGACTAATCAGTGTGTAATTCGGAATAATACAGATTTGTCCCTGTGTTAGATTCATAAAACAGTAAGGTGTGTAAAAGGTCATTTGCTCCCAAATTATATTAATAGAGCAATGTTCATATTGTGAGTTGTTCTCTGCAAACTAAATATCTCCTTTAAAGACACTGGACATTAGGGCCGAATAATGACAGCAATTTAAAGTGGGTGTACGTGCCTTAAAGGTATTTACGTAACTGCGGAAATGGAACTGAGAATTCTAGTTCTCAGTTTCTTATAAATATTTTGTACTATATCTTCAATGTTTCCATTTCTGCAGTTATTAAATATAGGCCCTGGTATGGAAATGGGCATTCTGTGTATGCTGTGAGGGTGCATACGTGTCGGAACAGTGTGTATTCCACGCATTATAGGTATTTACAAAACTGCTAGGGGGTGTCCTAGCACAAATAGAGCTTTCAAATATGGTACAAATAGAGCTTTCCACATAGCCCTTATATTAAACCAGGACAATTTGGAAAGTTTAGGGGTGAACATGCAGATTTCCCCATACGGGGAGTGACAGGTAAGTTTTAGTAAATTCTATGAACGATGCAGCAGGATCTGTGCATGGCAGGTTCTATGTACATTCATAGGTAATGCTAATAAATATGGGCTTACTAAAAAGTGTGAGATTTTCTCCCTTGCGCTGTTTGCGCTGTTTGCATAAGGGGTAAATAAGACGTGAAGCCGTATTAAATCGGCCCCAAAGAGATAAATTATGATTTTTATGAGTGTGGATTATGCAAGAAAATCTGTAAATAACACTTAGCTCTTCATTAATGTAAAAAGTGAAGATATGTTCATTTTAATGTGATATTTATGTTAAGACATGAAAAAGACATAACACTTTTTGTGTAATTAGTAAAACTACACATTAGTAAAATGTGTTTATAAATTGGTGTAAATTAACATAATACTTATGGTATATGAATGTAAAAAAGCAAACCAATTAAAAGCATATGAAGGCCTTTCCCAGATGTAATAATTTAAATCATACAAAAATTACAAGTAAAGGTATATCAGCGCTATTAACACATAGTTACAAGCATTTACATAATCAACCGTTCTAAATGTCCTTCATAGTGCTTTATTCCTTGTGAGACTCTCGATTCCCCTCAAAAGAAAAAAACAGACAAAAGAGAGAGATCCCCGATAGTGAAGTAGGTGAAGTACTTTTTTCTAGTGCTTTAATCTCAAAATTTCTCTGGAAAAGTCACATTTATTTGATCTGATTCTCCACCATATGATCGATCTTTATCTGCTTTAAAAACCAGTAGTATCCAGGGCCGGCAACAGAAATCTCGGGGCCCCGGTACACCCAGATTTTTTGGGGCCCCCCTCAATATTGATAACACTAGTAACAGGGCTCCCTGAAGCTTGGGGCCCGTCACAGCTGTCCCCCCTGTCGCCGGCCCTGGTAGTATCATCACAGCCTCTTTTCCACTCTCAATCGGTACAGAGAATAAACAATATTTAGTGAAGTACGTTTTCGGAATAACCCAACTACTTTTTAGTGGCCGCATCCGCGTTACACCTCTCAGTGTCACTATGGCAGCGCTCGTCACATTAGGATTACGGGAGAGACAGAGGGGATAGAACAGACCTGCAGGAGTAAAAACCTTTTGAAGAAAGTGGATTAAAAACCCACATGAAAACAGATCAAGCCTATTTAATGTGAGTTAAGGGAGAAAAATTTTGCGTGTACAGAGGTTAAATCGCCCCTTATTCTCCACTCTCAATCTCCTTCGTCTTCCATGGCAACCAATGATGTCACTGAAACTTCCCTTCCAACCTCATTGGGCACCAGATATCTCAAATCACTGCTATGACCGTCTAAGCAAGGAGGAGGAAAGGGGTGGACTAATGTAACCAATGTACAGTACAGTAATATATTCTTTTAATTTAGCCCAATTCAATTAGAGTATGTAGCCGCAGTTTAGAGTTAAACATTAGCACCAGCCTAGGGACATACGTAAGTCCAACATTTAGCATGGTTGCATGCAAATACTTGTAAATGCTTAACTAAAGGAATGGATAGGCTGCTAGTCAGGGTATCAGGCATTTTTTAATTAGAAGGGCTAAAATGTAATGTCATTTTGGCATCCCCCATCCATATGTACACACATACTTAAATAAAAACTGAAAATAAAAATATACAGCTTGCAATAAAGGATAAAGCACATATAAATGCACATTTATTTATGACTATATTTTTAGTACATTCAAATTGCCAATTATGCGTTCGCACAAAGTATAACAACCGTTTCGATTATACATGACTGAACTATTGTGCACTGGTGTTCGGATGGCTGGGACAGAGAAATGGTCTGCATGGTGATCAGCTGTTATGTGTCTGCTCTCAATCTGCCATTCTTATATACTTATCCAGAGCTGCAGCTGTGTTTGCTGCAAGAGGTACACAGGTTATAAAAACTGAGTGAATAATTCAGTGTTGTAACATATACCAAAGGGAACCAAAATCTCATAAATGTATGTACACAGTCATCTGGGGCCAGATCTCTGATTTACCCCGAATCGTTGCTATATTAGCTATATTACATATATTAGTAGTTTGCTCATTGCTTCACCCTTGAGTAAACTTAGGATTACATTTCATTGGAACAGTCAGTAATCAGCTTAGCGACCCTCAAGACTATGGATGTGACACTGTTGGACATTTTGGATATCATATTTTTCACCCATTCTCACCCACCAAACTGATGGAGGCTGAACTTGGACATAAATCGGGAGTGTTACCATTCATCTCAGAAACCCCAAAACTATAGATTCCACACTAATATTGGTTGTTTTCCATTATTTTTACATGTCACCCCCTTTCTGCCTATTGTCAGGATTGTGTAACGGCAGACATTTATTCATTATTATATCAGATATGTTTATAATTTCTGCCAGGACAGAGAGGGTTGAGCCTGGTTTACCACACCACACATTTGGTTGCAGAAGGGCAGGGGCTGGCTGGCACGGGTGCCAGGGTGCCAAATGGCACCCGGGCTGGCCACATCAACTGATCGCCATGTGCGGCCTTCATATACTAAAAATGGCCGCCCATTCATTGGTGGTTCAGGGGGCCTGCTAGCAGCTTGGTGCCCTGACGTCAATTCTGGCTGCTAGCAGGCCCCCTGAACCACCAATGATCGGGCGGCCATTATTAGTGTGTGAAGGCTGCATTAGTTGGTCGCCATGTGTGGCAACCCTGACCCACCAATGATTTTATATACATATATATATATATATATATATATATATATATATACACACACTGTTTTTCCCCGATAATAAGACACTGTCTTATTTTTTTTTGTCCAAAAAACACTAAAGGGCTTATTTTCAGGGTAGGGCTTATTTCAAGTCCTGCTTATATGTCCCCCCAAGTTCTGCTTATATGTCCTCCCAGTCCTGCAATGACTCACTGTCACTTACAGTTTTTCCCCCTTTCAAAACACTGAAGTCCCTCAAGTTTCAATGGTCTGCAGTGTCATGGGCACAAGGGTCATGTGGTAAGTATAAACTATGGATGTTATATATATACATACTATTAATGTTCTTTTAAGTCATTCAAATTAGTTTTGTTTGTGTTTTGTATTTAATTAATACAGTGCTTAAAGCTTGCAAAAATACCTATAAGTGCAATGACATTGTTTGCAATAACAGTTATTAATGTGATGGATTGTACAGTGCATACAAACACTCTCTAGTATATACAAAGAACACACATTGTCTTAACCCCGCAATGTGATTTCAGATGTGACATTTCTGAAGCAGAGGGTGATAATGAAAACACAAGCTGACAATGTTTTATTATGATTAGTATTAGCAGCATTTCAAAAGAACCATTGGCATCTCCGCGTGATGGAATGAGTTCATACCTAACACAATAATGCATTAACAAAATCAAAACAAACAACTGCTTTAAGAAGATCTACAATAGATGTGACACACACAGCAACACATGCCACTTCATCATTACTGCCTCATATCATAGAGGCACCTCGTCTTAACACGTCTCCCTGTTGGGAAATATGCAAAACAAAAATTCGATTTTCAGGGAGTTATTGGATTTTGGATCTCTCTGAATCATGGGCTAGTTTCCATTTCCATTGCTTAAATGTGATGTCTGATACTTATTCATCAATGACATTATTTGTTAAAAGATAAAAACGTGTGTGTTATCTGAATAGGAGACACCCCGTAATGTTCTAGCTGCTCGAAAATCACAATAGGCACTCAGCAGACACAGCATGTGATACTACTATTTATCACAACATGTGATACTACAGTCACCCGCTTTTGGGTGACTGTCCCACTGTCCCTCCCTCCTCCAGTCTGTCCCGACATCAACTTTAAGGTAAAATTTGCAGTGGATGCAGTGGGAAAAGGGGCAGGGCTTAGCGGACAGGGACAGGGTTTGGTCAGATCGTGGGAGAGACTTGGGTGGATTGGGGGCAGGATTTAATTTGTCCNGTGGATATCACTCCATATACTAGGGTATTCTCAAGTGCCATATCATATCTATTCCCTCATTACAGCCTAACCCTACCCCACATTACAGCTTTACTTTAACTGTCCCCTCACTGCAGTCTAACCCTAACCGCTGCATCTCCAAAACAAAGCCACCATACTGACCTCTGGCGCTCTTCAACCCTTATAACCGCAGCTATGTTGGTATTGCTGTTGTCTAAACAGCAAAGAGATGATTGAATTTGATAACCACAAAACAAAGCTGTAAGGTTTCTGTTTATTGCTCTAGTGGATAACAGTGTTTGACTTTGCGAAAATTAGAGGGGAAAAAAATGATTGTACGTTCAGATAAAAGAAAGAAGCAATAAATATGCAAATCAAGTTCATCTCGATGAAGTAATAACTGATATTTAATAGTTTTGCCGCTGACACTATTTACATGAAATATGCCTCTCGCTTTGTCATACACTTTACTTGAAGTGATTAAAGTAGTCTTACATTGTAAATGGCTGAATTGATCCATCTATACGTCGTGATCGTTACCGTCTGGTCATACATAGCCTTCATTAGGTTACAGTGAAATTTTATTTGACTTTTCCTGTTGATATTTGAAGACAAAATAGAACGAGTGAGATTAACCATGGAATGTGCTAATGAATGGCTCAGTTCTCATCATTTCCCCCATCATTTCTGTTACTGTTATGTTGGGATATATTATTGCATTTGGTCCCATAAGAGGGTTCACAGTTGATATGAACATGTCATGGTGTATTTTAAAGTATAAAAATTTTTTTTTGTGATATAAAAAAGTTAGTTGTAAATATTTAAATA
Organism: Platyplectrum ornatum; assembly: GCA_016617825.1. Lineage (NCBI taxonomy): Eukaryota > Metazoa > Chordata > Amphibia > Anura > Limnodynastidae > Platyplectrum > Platyplectrum ornatum. Next base: position 16,715 of record JABWIB010006383.1, read on the forward strand.
CCAATGGACATATATCATTATCGTTTCTGTTGTACTGTAGTAACTGGTAACATGTTCTGTTTAACATATTATTCCTCAGAAGTGTGGATGTACCCAGACATGAGGGTTGGTGGCAGATGACTACCAGACCATGGCCTAAATTTACTAAGCAGGGAAACTGCAAGGAGATTGAGAAGTGGGGATGTTGCCCATAGCAACCAATCAGATTCACGCTCACATTTCCAGTATGTAAAATGAAACTGAGAGCTTGAATCTTATTGGTTGATATGGGCAACATCCCCACTTTTCAATCTCTCTGCTTAGTAAATTTAGGCGCATGTGTCTGTCTGGCAGCTTAGACAGAGCTCTTCTCTGCCAGCATAGGCGGCCCTAGGCATATGCCAGATAGGCTTCCGCCTAGGGCCCTGTGCTCCCAACTCCACAGCAAAGCCGGCTGTCAGTGCAGACCCCACACCACTGGTAATCACCTCCCTAGTGTAATCCCCCATTTTAAAATAATTCAGAAACACTTTAATCACAATCAAAAACCTCTTTGTAAGTAAACATTTAGGAGCTGATCCAGATTAAACAATGTGGACATTTTGTTCATCCTGCTTGTGGAGAACGTCTACATTCCTCAATTGAGAAACTCATAAACTTCCTAGCAGCATTGATTAGTGACCCAGGGGCAAACGAGGATTTTAGAAGGGGGGTCTCTAAAGCAAGTATGGTGTTGTGGAGATGGTGCATTGGGTATATTAGGTGTCAGGTGTATATTTGGGTACGTAGTAGTCATTTTAAAGTGTCTAGTCTTTCTTTCTTTGTAGTTTTTGTTGGTCATACCATGCACCATTTTGGTGGCTCTTCTTTGCACTTTCTCTAATGTATTTATGTCCTTCTGGAGATATGATCAGAACGCAGTATTCTAGGTGAGGCCGCACCAGTGCCCTATAGGCATTACTACTTCCCTCTGTATAACACTCATTCCTCTCCCTATAGAGAGGCATTACTACTTACCTCTTTCTTGCCTATCTCACATGAAATGGTGACCCATAATTCCTTTTTCTATTGGCAATTTTTTATATTTGAACTTAATACATTGGTTATGTCTAATTTGCTCATTATTTATATTTTGTAATTTAGTATGTAGTTAAATCAACACAATTTTCATTTTAACTTTTTAACAATTTCACATTTTTTTCAATGCCAAATTCTAGTTGTATTTGTTTAATGGTCTCAATAGAATAAATAGAAATAATTAGCTAGTTTATTTTAGTTATCATATTATTTTACATTCCATGAAGTGCTAGGGGTAAATTTACTAAGCAGCAATTTGGTTAAATCACAGTGGCAAGCCGAATGAATATGTTTAACTAATCAGAAAGTATAACTGAAATCAGAAACTATGGGTGTTTTTTTAAGGTGACGATTTGCAGGCTGCAATGATATTGATAATATGGTCACCCAAATCGCCATTGATGGGTGACAGAGAGGACATGGATCCCCTTAGATGTCATGAATACTGACAGATGAGTGCTGTGACCANCATTGTAGACTTTTACTGCCAGCCTGGAAAGATAACAATGCTAAGCTGGTAGCTGTAGGCAGGATTCTTAACAACATATAAAAAAAAACCTTAACAAAAGCTGACAGTTCTGCCAGCTGTCCTCAGCAGACACGGAGGGAAAGTCATGGGCAATGCTGCAGTGTTCATCCATGCATCAAGCGTCCTGCTCTGGCAAATACACTATGTAAGCGTCACATGGAAAGGCGCAAACTCCTGTCCCACACTCTGCTGGTACCCTTGTTTGCGAATATTATTTATTTATTTATTAACAGGTTTTATATAGCGCCATCAGATTACGTAGCGCTTTACAATTTACAACGGGGATTAGTTTTCTTCTATGTTCTCAAGGAGACCTATGTGGGAGATGGGAGTGAACTCCACTGTCCCTTCCCTCTCTGCACTTACACTGCTATACCCGTACCTTGATCGCCCAAACCCTCACTGTAAAATTTAAATCTCCCCCCTCCTGCCTATATAGATTATGCTAGGTAAGCAAGGGAAGGGGGGAAACAAAATTTTACAGGACCGACGCAGCGGGCAGAACTTCTAGCACACTCTGCCCGCATGTGCACTGTCAGTAAATTCGCCTGACTTCCACACTGCT
>JABWIB010006384.1:8828-23136 GCA_016617825.1 Platyplectrum ornatum
TTCTAGAGCATAGAAGTAATCTACTTCGTAAATCCATGTTGCATACCAATTTAGTAAGTCGACCATAGAACCACTCATTTAACTTTGTAATTAACTTGCATTAGGTAGAGCAGTTATAATCTAAACAATGGTGGAAATTAAGAAGTGGGGCTATGGACATTCAGAAGTGTTGGTATGGAAACACTAAATATAATAGACATAATAGAAGTTGATGGAGATAGTGGGAGAAGTGTCAGTATGGAAACACTGAATATGATAGAAGTTAATGGAGATTTGTAGTTTTTAAGTTACACCAGTGGGAGAAGTGGCGGCATGGCCTTCACCACCATATATACCACTTGGATATAAAGCAGAAAAGCAATGCATCCTAAGAAATCCAGTAAGAGAAATAGTGCAAGACACATAGTACTACAAGACATGTCATAAAGAGGTTAAAAGAATCTATACAAGTCCAGAGCTTTTTGAATAGCATTANCACAATGTTTGGTATATCTAATGTATCTAAGAGTATGCACAATGTCTTTATTGTATTGTCAAGGATGACTACATTTTGTTTGACCACACAGTCTGGAAAGCAAGAAAACATTTCAGCCCATGATATTTTGTTCTAGTTTTCTATGTCACCAACTGATTCAATGTGAACTATTCATTATTTTCTGCAGTGCTAGCAAGGTGAAATTTCCTTTATGTTAACACAGAACTATTTGGTAAAATCACTTTAATCCATTAAACTATTGGGAATGGATTGTTCATCATCCTGCAAATATTAAAAATAAATACAAAAATTCAAACACACACACACACACACACACACACAAACATATATATACACAAATACATACAAATATAATATATACAAATATATGAGAGTAACATGGTTCAATTATACCTTCACTTAGGAAGGAAGCAATAGGTCATTAAGCTAATGTCTCTTGACTCCAGCTGTTTTTTTTTACCATTAGACCCCTTCAAACTACTGAGAGCAAAATGCTAGCAAAGCCATGCAGTGTAAAAATAACACTAAGATGCTGTAAAGTCATACCAAGAAGTGTACCATGAAAAGAAATATGGATTTGACTGATTCCAAAGCAACATCTGCAAATCTGTGTCTTCCTAGGATTTATCAAAAATAATAAAATGAGCAAATGTATTAGTTATATTAGTCACTGCAACTTACATGTTGTGTATGTTGTGTTGTGTATGCACTATTAGACATAGTTCACTCTTCATGGAGGAAATTTACTAAGGGCAAATTGGACTGGGATCTCAATGCTTCTTGACGCACATTCACGTNGGTTCGAAATATTGAAATGGCTAAATGATTAAAACTTCTGCTAGAGTAGCTATTTCTTTGCAGCNGTGAGTCAGCCTGAGTTTTTGAGGCCATCTTGCCATGAATAGGCAGCATCTTGCTTCTTTATGGAAATCAGGCCAAGTTGTTTTGTAGTNGCTTCAGTGGATACACCTTGAAATGCCCCTTTCTATTGTGAACTGGGGCCTCTGCCATATGCCTCACATTTTGGAGGTCCTGACACAGAAATCTTATATGTATTCTTCATGCACAGACGAAAACTATTGCCTCAAACCCGTTACTACTATACCCCACCAAGACACATAGGCCTCTATTTATCTCTGTCCCCAGATACCAGAGCTGCACACAGAGNAGCTCAGAGCTAAGATTGGGCTAAGATAAAGGAGGGGGAGAGTGNGACATTGGCATGCAGCATGTCCCTCGCCCACAGNCCACAGAGCTCACAAAGGCATGCGAGTGTGCTGAATGGGTTACAGCATGACACAGGAGCTTCACATTGTCTTATATATAGAGGGAACAAGGGGACAATTAAGATATATAGGGGAAGATCTATAGAAGCTGAAGCATAGAGACCAGAATCAATACAGTCCTATGGGGACAAGGATCCATCAGTGACATGAGTGACATGAGCCTTTCCCAGGGGTGACAGACAGACATACTGGGGGAGGCTTATACTCAAGTCAATACGTTATCCCAGTTTCTTTAGGTGAAATTAGGTACCTCAGCTTATATTCAGGTTGGCATATACTTGAGTATATACAGTATACCATAGCATAACATAAATCCTATTATTGGCCTTGACCTTAAGATTCAGTGACCCCAAGAATTNAGTGCATACTTAATTTTCCATTCTTTGCAGGAGCCTACTACCCGATTGGCACATGTTGTAACNTATTCAGACTTAAGTGGAATAATTATTTTATATTAGGAAAACTCTGCAGGCCCTGATGATGTGGTNGAAAACCTTCCCAATCTCACCTCTTAATATCATATCAATTCAATTTACATTGAATTTAAAAGGCTGCGTGTGAAATGGTACATNAAATACTTTGTATAATTTATAATTATAATTTATATATTTGCACAGATGTAAATTAAAGACAGTTCTGTTGAATGCCGACTACTGTACTTTTTATGTTTGCTGGGACTTTTTTATGGCATCGGTGTGTAATAAATAATGTGTTTGCATAATGAAAGTGTTACTGGGAATATATAATAATTGCTCAGTTTCTACAGCTCAGGTTAATAAACTAACATATGCCATATGCTTGCTCTGCATTATTTAAAGTGCATGTTTGATCAGACAGCAATGTGGAAAGAGATTTCAATATAATTTCCCATTTGGATTATTTGCCTATATTGCTTTCTTGTCTTATTAATATTAATGGCTCATATTTTCCCTAGCAAAATTAACTGATTTGCTGAAATGTGTTTATTCAGTNAGCAGGACTCACCTTTATTATATACATTATTTATTTACATGCTTATGTATTCTATTTCCATGCAATGTCATGCCCCAGAGACTTACAGCTAAAATCAAATATTTTTTCATATAGAAACTATTTTAAATTATTCAATAAAAGAAACAAATAACATACAAGCTCCCAACATTTAAACACCAATCACGTTTAAGTGCAGCTTCATAATACTTATAATAATACATATGTTTGATTCATAATATTCCACTTATATGCAGTAAAGGAATAGAGGTATACTGCAAGCCATCACCAATAAAATGTCTATCATTCAAACATACAGAAGATTAAGACAATTAAAATGTTGAAGTAAATTGTGAAGTAAAGTCACTATTTTACAGTACTATTAATGACGTTATTACAAAAATGTATAATAGGCATGGATTAACTGGCGTGTCATCATAATTTCTTTCCACAGCAGGTGGCTATGTAAGAAGTTACACACTTCTCTATGCAGAAAAGAGTGACTGACAGTTTGGCACACTTGCCGCTTTGGTGGGTGGACGCAGTGTTGCTCAAATGACTGCATTTTCAGCTGTTTAATCTTTATGAGATCCATTTAGAACACTCTTCTAAAGACTATAAGGACCTTCAGCTGTCTGTACAGTGGAGATGTGATAATTAAATATTAAACAGAGCTGTCGTGCAATGTCAGATTTACACCGAACAATGTTTTTTTTTTAACTTTCATGGTTCTCAACTTAGAGGTCCATTAATCCAGATGAGATGCACAATATTTCAATATATGTCTAAGCAATAGAGAGGCTCATACACACCATTCAAATTTGGTCCACTTTCACTTCTGCTTCCTGTGAATTGGTTCTTTCCATCTACTATAAGGGTAAGTATTTTATAATAAAGCAGGATCTTGTGTCACAACCATTAAAAGACATTAGAAAATGCTACAGGTCAACAATACCGCAAATAAACCTACAGAAATATACAGAACATTAAATATATAAAGCAATAGAAAAAAACTTGCACTTACACCGGTAAGTAAATAATCAGGTTTGCCGACCAATTAGTTTCTCCCTTCCAGCAGCATGGAGGTGGGGCAGAGGGTGTGATTTATGCATATCACACCTGAAGCCCCGGCCCCTGGGTTGTAGACCCTCATACATTTGCTATGAAAGGGCGGGAGTGACATTATCAAGCCCCATCAAGTACCAATTTCATATACATTAAATCACTGCCTCAGCCTGAAAATTGGCCAAATTGTTGAGTCTCTGTGGAGAGTCAGCTACCAGGGCCGCCATCAGGTGGGGACAGCCTACAGTCCCGGGCCTGGCAGTCCCGGGCATGGCCATCCCAGCAGTGGCCCGGCCCCTGTACTGGTCTTCCGGCCGCCACCTAAAGGCCTGATGGCCTCCTGCGGTGATGTTGTGAGCGTTATGTGGTGGGCGTTATGTGGTAGGCCTGGCCGGGTAATGCTGGCGGCGCCTCTGTCAGTATTTTAAATATTTGACAGAAAATGTTCTCAATAATGGACACATAAATTCATCACATTTGGCTTACTCAGCTTAGATGTGGCATATATTGCTTCCAGCTGTGAGCAAAAAAGATATAGCATAATACAAGATAATACCCATCCAGCATCTGGTTGATTTCCGTTAAATAGATGATGTTTATGTGGTTAATAAAGCAAGCTGCTACTTATCCAGATGGTGACTATTAACTGTAATGCTTTCTTGTTTACATCATCATTATTATATTTTATTATTATTTTTTGTAGATGGTGAAGATTGTATATGATTAAATGCATACATATATTCACACACAAGTATGTAATTGGGTGTATTTATTTCATCAAATAATTAGCCATTTCCTCTGATGAGTGTGATAAAATAATCAACAGCATAAAACAAGCTTCAGGACAGAGTAGGATGACTTATGATAGGGAGAAACAACTTGTATTCGCTTACTTCTGACTCAATCTAATTTAATCTTTTTGTATTCACCAGGAAATCAACCTTCCATTATAATCCTCTGACAATTGTCAGGTCATAAAGCGTTGACCTTTGGGTAAGGTCGCATTTTTTTTTTTTTTTTTAGAAATTATGTTTTTTTCAGCATTGGATAGTAATATACAATCCTGCGCAACATGACACAAAATGGAGGTTTGCACATATACCCTGAAGCACGTTGTCCTACCTTCGGCGCAGGACAGCTGACCTTGCAGAGATTCCCCTAAATATGGTTCCTGCAACCTATCACTGGGGAGCTTGTTGAGAGCTCCTGAAATCTCCTGCTTAAAGAGACAGTGCTTCACCAACTTTGCTGACTCTCCAATGCTGTTTCAATCCCAACTTCTTGCAATTCTACATTGCTTGTTCATCCCAGCTTCCAGCTTCACTGTAAATCTGTTCCGCTGGTTCAATCCCAGCTTTTTCCACTACAAAACTACTCTCGAACTGGTGATCTCACCCACCATTGTTCCAGTTCCCATATATTTGTATCGGCACCTATACCCAGCCATAGACTCTAGTCAAACCTGTCATGGCTATATGAGCAGGCCATATCTTAAGCTTGCACATTTACATCCTTGGGACTCCAGCCAAATAGCTAGTAGACCTTGTCTGGATTCACCTACAGCAATGACAGTAAGCATTGAACAAATGGATCCGGCAGGCAGTGCTGGTTTAAGTGTCAATATCCTGCATGCTATAGTGGCCCGTCTGGACAGTGTTGAGTCTATACAGTGACAGATGGTAAAAGGCCTACAGGACCTCCTTGTACGGCAAAACAGGTTTCAAGCATCTATGGCTTCACCCTCATTTTAATATACAGTGAAAATCTCTGTAATGTGCATTCTTTGCTGCTTCCTGAGAATTTTCCCTCCGCCAAGGTGGTGTTCATTGTATCTTTCCTGTCTGGAAAAGCCCTTGAGTCAGTATCTCCTCAGACCCCATTCTCAGTGACTACAGTTTTTTTTGCAGAATCTTCGACGAACCTAGACGTTTAACATCTGCTTCCATTGATATTATGAGAAACCACCAAGACTCTAGGACAGTTAGACATAATTGACTTTCAAACTCTGGAATCAGAGAGCCAGTGGAGTGAGGAAGCCCTGTCCATCTGGCATGGCATGACCTCTCTGAAAAACTCAAAGATGAGCTAGCTTCAATGAATCAATCCTTGTCTGAAAGAAATGGTTCATGAAAAATCTTATCTCAACCAAGTTAAGCTGCATCTACCTCTTCATCTTTACTCTAGTTCTTCAGATACTGAGCCTATGCAGATTAATTATTCTAAGTTGTGTGCAAAGGAGAGTAAATATTGTCATCTTTGCATGTACTGTGGANGAATTGGCCACCAACTGAAACCTGTACCAAACATCCTGCAAACAGACATTCCTAGTCTCCAGGGGAGGGATAAAGCTAGGAAGCGTGAAAAAGTCTCCAAGCAAAAATAATTCCATTATTTCTGTTTCTCTTCAGCTTCCCAATGGTTTTGAAACTTTTCCTACTCTACTAGATTCTGGTACTGCAGGAAACATTATTTTAGCTGACCTAGTTAGGAAACATCAGATACTTACTAGAACACTTGCTCAAATCATCACTCTCAAGGCAGTTCATGGTAATCCTATACCCCATGGGACTGTTTTGCAATTTAACCCTCCAGGTGGGAGTTTTATCTCCAGAAGGCACAAAAGTGTGTCTTCGAAGTTGCATTCAATGCATTCCTTTGCATTATTTTCCGTCTCTAATCTGTGCATAGGTCTAGAAAAGACCAAGGCCATTTTCTCCTGGAACTCTCAAGGGAATTCTATGCTTCTATGCAATTTTTCACTTGTAAAAATTCTAACCAAGTGGTTTGGCCTCCCAAAGCAAAATAAGCTTTTGTCAGTTAAAAGAAGCATTCACTTCTGTGCTTCAGAAACCAGACATTTCTCGGCCATTCATCCTGGAAGTTGATGCTTCTTCTGAGAGCACAGGAGCAGTTCTCTCTCAACGATTTTCTTTTTCTTTCAAGAAAGTTCTCTTCCACTGAGAATAAATATCCTATTGGGGACAAAGAAAATTGGAGACACCTTTTAAGAGAAGCTCAATTCCCAATTACAGTGTTCACGGATCATCAGAATCTTTATGCCTGGCTCTACTTGTCAGGCATTGTGATATCAATTCTTCTCCTGCTTCAATTTCAAGTTCACAGACCATCTCAGTTCACAGAATGGGAAAGCAGAAGTTCTCTGTCATTTATTATGTTTAAAGGAGGAGCTGCCTCTGGAGGAACCTTGTCCGATCCTCAATCCAGCAGTTTTCACTACAACCCAAGCAAATTCCACTCCTCTTCCTGGTAAGCCTTTCGTCACTCCCAATCTTTGCAAACAACTTCTGCAATGGGCATACTTCTCTCTCTCTACTCAGGTTATGTAGGGATTCAGAAAACTTTGGAATTCCTGAGAATCTTATTGATGAATCCTATTGGTGGGCCAGCATGGAACAGGACACTCAAGCTTTCACTGCAACCTTTGTCAAATGCACCCAGCATAAGTCGCCCATGTGGGTCCATTACACACATTATTACAAACATGGATTTGCGTATCAATAGATTTCATCAATGATCTTCCTCCATAACATGGTAAAGTAATGGTAAGTAAGGTTTAAGTGCAACTTTATATTAGCCCTGGTCTGTACCTGGTCCATTGTGACTGATGATTAACACTATGATGCTATTTGTATANCATCTAATAAAGTATTATGGAAATGTATTATGGTGATACTATATATATAATAGGTACACTATAGTAAAGCATATGAAATGTATTTTAGCCAATACAATTCAATAGAAATGAATTGTATTATAGGCATTAACCATGTCCTTTGATCAGAAGATGGCACCGATTTCCATGTCTACGTTGACTCCTCTTCAGCTGCATGTACTATACCCAGAAAGAGGCAGTAAAAATGTATTTAGTAAAGATGAGAGAATATTATGAAATTCATTTTCTCAAATCGTCTTCTTTAATGTTCTTATTTCTTTGTACCTTATTCTGGGCACATTTTCACTTAAAGTGCTCTGGATAATAAGAAGGGTTTTTGTTTGTTGTGAAGAGATCACTAGAGAATATAATTTTTTCTATTTTATTCTCTTGAAAAACATAACTAAATAAGTCAAATGAAAGGCCATGGGACAAGAAATGTGACATGTTGTTATGCTTTTAACANCAGTATAAGGAAACCCCATTCAGCACACACAGTTGGAGGATTTACAATATAAAGTGTTTAAAATAGATCTTACTAACCAAAATATCCAGTGCAGACATTGAGCATAAAGCATACAATGCTCCTTCTTTTAATTGCATATTAATTACAGAATGTCTCATTTAGGGGAACATCTGTAAGTGCTAAATATCCTTTGAATTCCAGGCAGTCCTGTACTTAACCATATCTCTTTACCCCATGTAAACTGCAATAATATTTAGAACCTATTTATAATGTCCTACATCCCTCCTTATCCTACACCTCCACAATATCAAAGGTATCTACCAGGCCATATGTAATTTGGAAAGAATAAAAGCATGTCAAGGTAGTCCTTAAAGGTTTTGAAGACTAAAACACCCTTCAAATTACAATGCAAAAAGCTGGGGTTTTCATGAAATCACCAGGTATCATAATAGACCCGGCTTTTTGGAGATAATTTGATCGGAAACCCCGGATATTTCTAACTGGGTCATAGACCCGACTAAAAAGAAGGTATTTCCCTAAAAAGCTGGGCCCAACACTGCATTTCTACAGTGTTGACCTGGGAATTCCCAGGTCAACACTGTGCAGTGTAAACGGGCTATGGTCCATGCACCTGCAAATTCCTAGGGTTTGAAAACCTCAGGAATTTGCGAGCAGGTAATCTGAACGTGGTTCAGATTAGTAATTCGTTTTCTGCAGACCATATTTAATTTATTCCGTACCCTTCTATTTCCAGTTACTGTGCTTGTTCTTCGCAGCTTCCTTTCCGCCTTGTTCCCACCACCCACTTTCCAGTCACCTCTTTATTTGTTTCCCACTCTTGATCTATCCCCTTCACTGGCCACTTATTCTTTCCAGGTTTACCTATATTTCCATCCAGGTGCGAGGTACCAGCTTAAACACCATCATCTGCACAAATGGACAGGGATTCACAACAAGGTCTTCAGGGACAGTGAAGAATATTCTTTTTCACCTAACAATACTACACCCAGAAGTATCCNTGTATTTTAAGGAGAAATGATGGCCAAGCAGCCTCTAGTGGCACTACCAAATGAATGTTGTTAGAGTTGGTGGGTGATAAGACTCTAATGCCACCGTAACAGACCATCCCAGCAGAAAATGCATTGGACAACGCAAAATAAAACAGCCTGGAATTACAATGTTAAAATATAAAAGAGAAGAGACATTAGGGATGGGACCATGCCCCCTTTGCCTAGTATTAATGGCAAATATTAACTCTTTAACATCTAAAATTAGTTTTTCAGCAGGTCAGATTGCATTTTAAAGCATGACTTCTTTTGCAATCCCTGTCATTTTACATCTATGTAAAGAGAGATCCTGGGATGCAGATTATTATCATGCCATAAAGTGTTATCATGTCTTATTCATGGACANTGTGCCTCTTACTGCCACTTAAATGTTTTTGATAAAATGATTCAGACAAGTCAGTTTAACTTCAAAGAAAACACTATTTGTAATTTGACTTTCTTAAACCTTTGTTCTAAATATAGCTGAATGTAAAACAGGGGGATTTCTCGTTCATTATATTTTTAACAGTGATGCACTTAGTTTGCTGACAAAAGGGAAGTATTTAAGTAAACACTGCAGCATGAACTATAGAGCTGGGTCATAGACATCAATTGTTTAACTTCCACAAATGATTTTAAAGTTAGAAATAACTTGGATAATTCATACATTGGACCTGATCCTAAGTTACAATTTCAGTGCAAATGGACAGCAAAGACATACCAGTACTGCAGTGTGAGACCCAGTATGTTATTGTAAACAAGGCTCGAAATGAGTATTTAGAAGTGGGGGCATATAGNAGAACATTTATCANAAAATCACATGTCTGGAGGGGTGGGCCTTATAGGCACAGGGCTTAGTGGGGGAAGAAGTCCACCATACCATACTGGTATATATCGTCCCACTTCAAGCACTGATTGNAAATGTAATCATTTTTGTATTAGATGGTGTATATTGATTTCTAAGGCCTTAGGTCATACTGGAGAAAATGTTTTACCAATAGAAGCCCCACACCAATTAATCCTTGTCATGTTTGAATGACCAGTGCACATATGGCCTGAAGGCACAATAGAGGNTCGTTAGCCTTCACTCTGTATCTTGATGTGATAGAGGAAATAAATAATTTTCTGTGAATTGTGTAAAATGTAAATTCTGATGGTATAAAGGATTACAGTCTTTGTGGTGCCAGGTTTACAGCCTGCCAACATATTTGACAGAAACAGTATATAAANAGGACTATATTTTGTATTGCAGGAAGTATTCCATTTGAACATCTGGGTGATCACTTGTACCAACTTGTGTGTGTGCCTGCTGTGACAACACGATAAGAGACACTCACAAAAAGAGTGTGTTAGCCATATAAGTGGATACCCAGAATAAATGGTTCGAGGTGCCGAGTGAAGGAGATTACTGGTGGCAGCAGACCACCACTACAGCACAATGGAAGGTGGTAAGAAGGAACCCCTATACCCAAGGTTTATNAGCTAATCTGGTCTAAATATGGATACGTCATACCCTGAGTTAACTCGGGCAACCTAATAGGACAAAATTCTGGAACCGGTGACATTTGATGACCAGCAGTGAGTTCCCTACCCTGTTACATCTGGTAACCATCATGAGATTCATGTCCTGTTACTGTATAACTGGAGCTCATATATATTGTATGAATATGAAGACATGTTCTTGCAATTCCATCTGTTGGAAAGTGTTATAAGTTTGTCATTGTCAGAAGTCAGATTAGGTCACACTTTATTTCAGTTGTGTAGCATGTACTGTATGTGAGTAAAATAGTCAGTGATCTAATCCAAAAAATAATCATTTAGGATTNGGTCTATCATATCTAATTCAGCTTTGGTTTTTATTTGACTATACAATAATAGGGGCTGTAATTCTTTGTAGTTAATGCCTGTGTATCATTATTTGTATACACATTGTTAGCTTCAAAATTGTCTGTAGTAAATATTGAAAAAATCAATGAATGTCAGAATGAAAACAGAGACTCAGGTCTGCACATATTATATAGGTTAAATATACTTTAATAGGATTCATACGTTTTAGTATTAAGTTGCATTATAGGTTTTGTGAAGCTTTTGCATCGTGTCTGTAAGCAGCCTGGTGTAGTGTTCATGAACTGCATTAACAATTACTGCTTGATCACACTTAATCCTTACATTGGACCATATGCAAACCTCATCAGATGCCAGCTCTTATGATGATCCCACTTTTCCAATCCCGCAGTTTAATAAATTTAGGCAATGGCTTAAAAAAATTATATAGGATTGTTGTATGTCAAATATGTTTCCTGTAATGGAAAGTTTTATGCAGTTAAGCAGACAATTATTGGCTTTTATATTATATATATATATATATATGACAGTTACATTAAAACATTTGCTATTGTTTTTTTTAAAGTTAGATTTGTGTCTTTTTGGGAGTATTTAGTTTCTCACAACACAGCTATGTCTGAAAATCATTGTTTTGATTATAACTTGAACAGACCCAGATAGTACATGTATTATTAGTATTATTTCTTTNTATACATCAAGAAACTTGTGACCCCCCTGAGATGTCAGGCGTGTAACTACAGTTGGTGCATGGAGTGTGAATGCGTGACAAAATGGGTGGGGTCTGAACACAACTAGGCAGATTCTGGGTGTGACCAAGGGAGTTTTGGTTAGGTGTTGTAGCGTTTTTTGTCTCCAAAAATGCAGGAAGGTTTGATATAGAGAGACAACTTTCGGGTTAGTTCTGAGTCAGAAGTTTTAACCATTTCCCCATATGCTTGCTTGATCTAAAAGTGGAGACAACCCCCTGATGACACCTATGTTTTGGGAGGATTATGTGTTTCTAATGAATTGAAAATTATGGTGACTGCATCCTATTCTCCATTTTCCACTGAAGATGTGAAGCTTGATCCCCACTGTATTCAGCTTTTCATACCTGCGAGATCATAACCTGTGAGGAAAGTACTGTATAGTATATAATTCCTGAAACATGTCCCTTGGNTACACATTGACCACATGCTACCTAGTCGCACCTCATTAAAAACATTTCCATTCCAGAAGTCAGATGGTTGCAGACCCATAATGGAAGCGCGTCATATGGATATGTACACATACAACATTTTGCTTAAGTCTGATCTACTTCTATTACATATTAGTAAACTGGCCAATGTATAAAATGCAGAAATATTAAATATGTATATGTTTACAAATGTACAGTATTATGAGCCACCTGTCACTTTTAAGTTATTATATTTTGTTATATATCATGTATTTACATTTATCTTCCAAAATAACATCTGTGGATTAACAAATTATTAGTAGCCATAATATGACTATTATGGCTACTATTAATGTTTATTTATATAGTACCATAAAGGGATCATAGGGCCATACAAATTACAGCGAAATAAACTGATAGAGAAACCAAGATGGAGAAACCAATGAAACGCTGAGTTCCAGNCAAAAGACAGACAAAAGACAGTGAGTGGGGAGACAAAGAGAGAGGAAGATGAGAGGGTGGTGAGGATGGGTGGGTGGGGGAAAAGATTTTATGAAGAAGTACGTTTAGAGTGATCATTTAAATATCTGTATACTGGCATCATCTCTTGGATTAGGAGTGGGAAAGCTTTCTAATAAAGAGAGACAGCACAAGAGAAGTTCTGAATGCAGGAGAGGGATGTGGTAATAAGATAGATAAATGGAAGAAAGTGAGAGGGAGTCTGGAACAGTGGAGCAGGNGAGTTTACTAGGTGGAAGTGGGAATCTTTATTTAAAAGGATTTAGTATAGGAGGGGGAACCAGTGTAACACTTATGTGCATGTGAAGGTGGACCAGTGAAAGAGGAAGATGATTAAACAAGACTGGTAAAAGGTAGACTGGAAATGAGCTTATAATAGTAATGGCGTTTGGTAGCATCAGTAGAAAAAAAGGTCTTATATGAGCTACGAATAGGAAATGAAAGCGTTTAGGATGCCCCCTATGCAGCAAACTGGAGGTACATAGATGATGAATGTCTTCATATTAAGGATTAAAATATATTCATCCAATAAACAGCCACTGTTCTGANTCTGCCTATGTCATATAATTGTACCAAGAGATTACTTATTTACCCATACAACTTCCATTTTCTGATGCATTATGAGGTTGCACAATTCCTTTGCTATACCATGAGAATTAGCACATCAACTGCTCAGAACACAAAAATGTGTGATCATAATACGCCACATGTGATATAAAGCTTTCCATCAGTATAAAATCTTAATTCCCAAGGAATNAATGAAGGAGCTGGTTTGCATGCGACTCGAAAATTATAGTCATTACCTCTGTAGCTATCTGCAATAGCAGCCTTTTATGTAAATTTTAGAATACATTGACAACAATCAAGCATAAGTATTGTAAGGCTTTAACTCATTGACCCTTCCTGCCTCCATGTAGACGACATGTAGACATGTTTCCGAAGTGTTGTCAATATATCTTAGGAAAACAAGAGACTACATAGAAGTTCGGTCTCCACATATTAAGTGGCATTTTTTTCTATCTGGTCAGCATTTGCTTGTACTGAAGAAGGAAGGAGTGAGGGAGACATGAGTGATTTGGATCTTTTATTTGAAATGCTTTTCAACAAGGATAAAGAATGTGAGTAATTCTATTCTACATAAACATTTCTTTTAATTAAAACGTTAATACGCAAAATCCTCTGTATTCTGTTTATTCTCTGCAACTGCCTANTACCTGGGTTATCCAATTGGGTAAATACCATGTGTGAGAGGCTTGTAACGTTAGCCCAACAACAGGACCNTTGGAGCAGGAGAAACACATAGGAAAGTATAACCCGTGAACCCATGAACTATGGGTCTGAAAACAAAATCAACAAAAGATCAAATATTATTAACATTTTAGCCGTGTATGATAAAAGATGGTCTTTTGAAGGACATTTGAAACACCTAAAGATTACTTTGGAGTGTCTGTACACTCTTTGTGAAATTGTATGCTTAGTTGTTTTATGTGTATGATTACCGCTGGTAATAATGTTGTAACTACCACCCGTAAGCACACAACTTTTTGGCCTACCCCACATCAAAATTATTTAAGCAGCCAATCCACATTGAGGGGTGCAACGCAGAAACCAAAAACCCCACAACACGATTACTAAAAATATTTTGTAGTTAAAATATGCCAAAAAAAGAAAGACATGTATTATACCCAATACTTACTAAAATGTATGCAGTAACAAAATGAAGCTTATATTATATTTTGGGTCCAACTTCAGTTTATATTTACCATTTATTTAGTCAAAGTAACTTT